>JADLZN010007147.1:0-95000 GCA_018155175.1 Sinocyclocheilus anophthalmus
TACTGGAAATAAACACACACTGTGTATCAAGGTTGGGTGGAATAAAGTATTTTGACATCAGAAAACAATGTTGTACAGCACTATGTGCCACTTGTGCAGTTTTAGTATGTGCTTTATAAATGAAACTGGACTGCACTCAGGTGTGGTTTATCTTAATCACCAGCTGGTCTTTTGACCATACAGACTTGATCCAATGAAGAACGGCACATTAGCAGAGGAAGAGGCACATGAGTTATGATAATGCTCCTGTAATTGATGCTAACAGGACAGGAGTGGCTTTGTGGTAAACACCATTAGGCGTTTGAATGACTTCATGTCTGTAGGAATTTGCAGCGTGGGTGTGGGCTGTGTGTGTGTGTGTGTGTTGGCTGTCTATGGCCGTTATGTGGGTACAGTGTTTCTTTAAGTGCAGGCACTTGATGTTCTAGATTTGATTATTTCTTCTTTCTTTTTGTTATATGAAAGCCTCATTCTTGGTAATTTTTTAACAATGCTTTACTATGTATTTTTGCTAGTTTTGAAATGCCCTTTATAGTTTTTGTTGGGCCAGACTTTAAATTTTTAACTATAAATATATCAATTGCATTTTTAAAAAAATCATAATATAAATACTTGTGAATGATAGGTGTGCTTAATTGTATTGAATGTGCTGTAGTGTACTTCAAACGTAAAAAAAAAAATGTTAAACTGTACTTGCAGATGATATAATATTAATGAAATAAAAGGCTGCTTAGAGCTCACTTTCATGACTGTTTCTTAACATTTCTAACACTTTAAGTGCACTTAGTAATAATGTTGAATCATAAGTTTTCAAATAGCATATATCTTAAATCATGTTTTAATAATGTTGTGTTATATTTTCTTGTGTTGCTAACATACTAAAGCACATGTAATATATTTTCTTTTAATTTAAACTATAGTATGTTATTTATTACATATGTTTATATGCATTAATATATTTTAAATGTACTAAATAGCAACTTCATCATTACAAATGTGTAATTACAAATAAATCTTTAAATATATGGCATGCAAGTTGCAATAGAAATGACATTAAAATATATTTTAGTTTACCATAAATGCTTTTTGCCAAAAAATTCCATAAAGAGCCTACTAAGTGGGTCAAAAAGCACTCTTTTCAACTAATTGCATTTATATCACATAATACATTTTCATGTAATTGCAAAAAGCAGCAGCATATAGCTGACCAGAAAGAAGAAACATTACATTCAGTTTGCACGTAAGTATATTCTTTTAAAGTTTATTATTTCTGTAAGTACTTTTTTTTAAGTATGCTAAAGTGTACTTACAAATAATAACCAAAAAAGACATGTTCACAAGTCTCTGAGTTCCAACTCCAAGTCAAGTCTCAAGTTTTTAAGGTCGAGTCTAAGTCAAGTCTCAAGTCAAGTCTTTGAGGTGGAGTCCAAGTCAAGTCTCAAGTCTTTAAGGTCGAGTCTAAGTCAACGCTCAAGTCTTTAAGGTTGAGTCTAAGTCAAGTCTTAAGTCTTTGAGGTGGAGTCCAAGTCAAGTCTCAAGTCTTTAAGGTCGAGTCTAAGTCAAGGCTCAAGTCTTTAAGGTTGAGTCTAAGTCAAGTCTTAAGTCTTTGAGGTGGAGTCCAAGTCACGTCTCAAGTCTTTGTCCTATTTATTAGCAACAGTTCTTTCAGCTAGTTATTGAGGCTAAATTGGTTTTGAAATATTGATTTCACAATATGATTTTCAACAAAATTTAAGACAAATTAGAAATTAAAAGGTGTCCATTTATTAATTGTCAGACATAATGCTGCACATTTCTTTGTAAAATTGAAATATGTCAAACAACAAAACTAAATTGAAAATTTAAAACAAACCCAAAATCAAATAAATAAGTAACACAAATAAAAGAAATTCATATAAACAAACTAAGGCTTTGTTTGTGCTCTTTTTAGGGGCAACCACAGTATTTGAAACACAATCCTAACAAAGAGGCTGCATACATGCAGCATGAGCAGTTTTTAATCTACATTGGATTGTATAATTTCGAAATTTAAAGCAAAAACAAAATGTTCTGACTAGCTTTGTGAAATTATACTACATAAAACATATCTGAACGAAACAAAAACAGCAGATAGGCTGAATGAAAATGCGTTCATCTTGCCGCAGGTGGCGCTGAACAGCAATGGAACCTAGATTTCCTTTGGTTTGCCCGGGAAAACAAAGCAGCGCTGCGTATGAACACTACTTTAATATGCATTATACAGAGGCAATATAAAAAGAAAATACCATCTAAACTTTTCCGAAGACAGTTGTCCTCAGAGATACGTTCATTTAAAACTACATAACAAATGACTTGCGTTTTTTTACGAGTCTCATGAGTGTTTCAAGTCGCAAGTCTTTATTTTTGCGACTTAAGTGCGACTCGTGTCCAAGTCGCAGACTCGAGTTTCCATCTCTGATATATATATATGTATATATATATATAATTACTTATAATTTATTATTCATTTATGTATGTAGAAGCTATTTTTGAATGCAATAAATTTATAATAAAACATTAAATTTAAAATGTGCATAATATTTTATTTAAAATGTGATGAAAGCATGATAAAAACTTTCTAAGATAGTTTTAATGTGACCATCATATAAATCAATCAATCAATGAAATTCAGCCCATGGACATAAGCGAAGCACAAAAATCAGAAAATCAACACAGGAAAGTAAACACTAAGTATCATAAACATAATCAGATGGAAACAGCGGAGGTTGGAGGTGTTACTGTGACTGGGAAACGTGAGGCTCTGGCTACTTGTTAAGGTTGTTGCTCTTGTGCTGAACTGCTTTGAAGTGTGCAAATGCTGTTGCAGATAGAGAATTTTGAAAATGAGATACAGAGGAATGGAGGTGGAAAATACACACTCCATCAAGCGCAGAGAAAGAAGGCTGCCGACAGAAACAGTGCATGGAGGGAGGGTTTCATATCTCTCTACTCTACCAGATTTTGGCACAAGCTTCCAGGTGAATTCTCTCCCCGCCTTCGGCTTCCTATTCCCACAGAGAACACATTCGGCTGCTGTATTCGTTTCCTTAGCCAAAAGCTCCTTCTCCATATATATCTATATTTTTGTTTTATTTATTTATTATTTTTTTTTTATATTATAATTTTATGTTGTATATATAATATGTTTATTTTCCAAAATCAGAATTGAGTTTATCACCAAGTTTACATTTATGATCAATTGGTTGGTGAGTGAGCTACCATGGAGACGGGATCGCCGGGAACTCCACAATTAGTAACAGAGATGTTGAAGAAGTGGAAGAATCAGACAGCAAAAAGTATCAGTGGATTTCGACGTGGTGATGTCCCTTGTAGGAAATTATCAAGACAAAATTAATCAAATCAGTATGAATAAGCATTTTGAAATAGTGAACAGAATATTGGAAATGGTATTTCATGTAAAATTCACTTCCGTGCATAGAAAAAAAAATATATATATATATATCTATATATATAATATTATTTGGCATGTGAAGAGTATTAAAGTAACAAGTTGGACATTTGATTATCAACAACAACTGAAATCTGGGGACAGTTTATTTTAACACGTCTTGTAATTGGAAAAAAAGTATTATTTATTTATTTATGAAACATTGTGGACCAACATTTGTGTTGTGTGTGTGTGTGGTTTGTAATCTCCGGAAAAACTGTTGGAAAATTCTGGGTCATATTTCAGGTTTCAATATATTTTGCATAAACACACCAAAAAACTATAGTTTTAATTTTTAATGCAAAAACAGAAAAAAGTTTTTTATCATGGAAGAAGAAACTATATTATGAAAAGTATTTTTGACGATGTATTTAAATATGGTTATAATAGATATATATAATCTATATATATATCTATATAATATATAATATATATTAATATATATATATATATATAAATATATATTAATAATATTTGTTAGTTTCTAATTATTTACAAACATCGAAAATAGACCAAGCCACAGCTTTCTGTTTGTAAAGCAGCAGTAGTAAATTGTCTTAACTGCACAAAAAAAAAACCCAAAAAACTTCAGTGTATATTGTATTCAAAATCAACTTTTGAATACAAAAAGTTAACACATCTACTGTTAACACCCCCCCCCCCAAAAAAACTAAAACCTTATTGTATCATTGTTTAAGATTAGATTTATATAACATATTTGGATTGCATGACAGGATTTTTGGATTTTTTTGGGGGCTGAACTTTATGAAACTTTATGAAACTGTCATCATAGGTTTAATTGGAGCCCTTATGTTAAGTGGGAGGCAGTGGGTTGAAGATGCTGAACACCAGCAGTAGGTTTTATTGTCCAGCCGAGTGCAATAGAGAGCGTTTAACAGTGGAACTGTTCAGTTTTGACGAAACCCTTTGCTAGAGGGGAAAAAACGTTCTTGTACTCTGTAGATGGAAGGTGAGAACATCAAAACATGCTATACAACTGCCTCTGAGAAAACAGCTCTACTTCCTGTAAAGGTCTTTTATTGCAGTTCCAGGGTGATTTTAACTGGAACATTTCGCTGTTTGGGGTCTCTGTTCCACCTCTTGACACCCATTTACCGTATTTACGAAATATGATCAACCCCAATAAATAGATGACAAAATGATGACAGGTGGATTGAGCAAAGGTCAAGCTAGCTGTGCAACTGCCAAAAAACACAGAACACGGCTTTGGAGCGGTACAGACAGCCGGCGCTGTGTCTTTAAATAATGTGATGTTAAAGCTGTCGTCACCTGGGCTTCATTTGACTAAGCCAACTCCACATTTTCTCTGTTTCTTTCTGTTGTTGAAGACACAGTAAACTAGTGTGAACTATCAGTAAAAAAACTATTGGAGAGCTGAAACATTTACTGTGTAGAATTACTAAAAATTCATAAAAAATAAATGGCAAGAGCAAGTATTTCCAGTTTCCTATTTTAGAAATGTGAGGAAAGTAGTGGTAGCTAATATCAAATTATCACAGTTTTATTGTACTAACAGCAGCTGTAGTAAACCGTGGGTTTTTTGGAACATTTTTGTACAGTTGGTATATACCCCCCCCCCCCCCCCCCCGATCAAATCAAGCAAAATTGATATAACCTAAACTAATAATAAATAATAGAGAAATAATATAGAAAACTGAAATAAGGAGAAACATTTTTTTAATAATATTGAAATAAAAAAATTATTATTTGGTCACCAAATCTGATTTATTGTTCAAAACTTCACAATTATAGATAATAGTATTATATAGATATATTATATATATATATAGATATAATAGTTAGTACACGTTTATTTTAAATATAATTTCATCCTTTGATCCAAAGCTGAATTTTCAGCATCTATTACTCCAGTCTTCAGTGTCACATGGTCCTTCAGAAATCATTCTAACATGCTGATTTGTCAGTCAAATATGTATGAGTATCAATTTTGAAAAAAGTGTACTGATGATATTTTGTGGAAGCTGTGATCATGTTTGGTCTTTCCTGTCACTTTTGATGAATGTATTGGTATATAATAACGCTATTGATGTATTTCCTAAGTAAAAATAAAATAAAAATATATATAATAATAATAATCTTACTGACCCCAAATTTTGGAATGGTAGAACACAATCAGGACAAGTAGCTTTGTAAATATCTTCTCTTCATTTGTGAGTATTTTACCACAACTGCAAGATTTTTTGGAATAATATTTAACTAAACTTGTTTGGTTTGATATGTTGTTATCTGATGCAGTGACATTCAGACATTGTGAAGTGTGGCAGAAGTTTACAAACACTCATGCCGCTGTATTTAGATTTCCTTTTAAGGGTTTCTGGGTTTTTTTGTTAAGTGTGGATATGTGTGCAACACCAATCTGGTTTGGGGTTCACTTTCTAAACGGGTCTCAGCTCGCGCCACCCTAGTAATTGCACTCTTGTGTGATTGGAGCTTGTACAGTGCCTGCGTTGGTGTGTGTGTGTGTGTGGTGTGTGTGTGTGTGGTGTGGTGAGTGTTTACGTTCAGCTTTAGAAGGCTTCGGTGTGTAGACAGTGGATTTTCTCATCATATGTTCCCTGTCTCACATCTCTCACCGCGGTAATGTCTTATTAGTCCTGTGTCCTGCTTAATGTGCTTTTTGTTGCGATGTAGTCAGGAAATAATATTTCATGGCAGAATATAACAGGAAATGTGAGACACTTTGATGACAAAGAGGCACATACATTTGGTATGCGGCTTTAGAAAGATAGATGTACAGCTAAAAATGTCCAGGTATCACTTTATAAAGGTAATCCATCATGGCACTTGAGGAACAGAGTAAAAATAATCGTGAAGTCTAGTGGCGGAGATGGGTCCATCCACAGGCGTCACGGGGGTGAGCTGCACCTGGAAGCGCCCATTAATGGAGGTGAGAGGGGGGCCCCCCCCCCCCCCCCCCGGTGAGAACAGAGGGATGGGGACAGATGGAGGGATGACAGGTGGAAACAGAGGGAGAGCAAGAGGTGAGAAGTAATCAAACTGAGCCCACGCCTCACAGCTGAGATGAGCAGGAATAAACATGAGAAATACCGCCTTTATGCTCTATAATAAACCGTGTTATTATGCTGCCATAGTACTATTAAATACTATTAAAATAAATGTTAAACTATTATTCTTACTCGTACTATTATTAGTATATTATTATGTCTATATAGAAATTAGATTTATTTTTTTTTCAGAAAGGCGTGCATTAAATGAACTAAAGGGACTAAATGACAGTATGGTGTTATAATGTACACCAATATTCATTCAGGCAATGCTGTTTTTTTGTAGTTATTCTCAAAAACATGTCAACAAAATAAACACCATAAGCAGCACAAACTTCAACATTATTATTAATAATAATAATAATAATAATAATAATAATGGTTCTGAGCATCAATCAATGATTTCTAAAGGATCACCCCCCCCCCCCCGCCCCCCCCCCCCTGACATGAAGACTTGGATCAATGGGCATCACAGGCATGAATTACATTTAAAATATATGAAAAAAAATGTTATTTAAATTGTAAAAATATTCCCACTCATTATAGGTTTTACTGTATTATATCAAATACATGCAGCCGCTGAGTGACTTATATTATATTATATTATTATATTGTATTATATTATATTATATCATATCATATATCATATCATATTATATTTATTATATCAATGCATAAATGGAACAAGAAGAAAAAAGCAGTTTGCCAATAGTGTAGGAAAATACATTTGGCTCACACAATTTGCTGCTCACGTAAATGTACTGTATCTGAGGTGTTCAAGGATGTTTAGAAATGCTATTTAAAAAAAAAGAATACTGATTGAGGAATTTTTTGCAGTGTGTCTGTGAAAAAAGAGAGAAGCAGAGAATGAAAGGGTAAGTGTGAGCGCTGTGAGTCAGGATGACAGAACTGAGGAGTGAACAGCGGGTGAAGAAACACAGCGCGTGGTAGCTGAACTCTTACCAACAATAACTAGAACAAACCACACTTTTACAGCAGTAATAAGAAACTTCAGCGATCAGCGGTACAAGACGCACGAGCCTCGCGGTGCGAGAGCGGTTTGAGCTCAGACGCCCTCGTTCTCTCCCGCCCATCCTGCTGGTGTGTTGCTGAGACTGACGGTAGCTGCAGTATCTGTGGAGACAACACGTCAATCCCCTGGAAGGCCGAGAGGCACGGAAGGCCGCGCCATCTCCAGGAGATTTCATTCAGCAGCCACTGCTTTAAATGTCACTTGCAGTTTATCAAATCCGGTGTACAGATGCTTTATATTCAGAAATGCAGGTATTCTTGTAATGACTGTAAGGCTGGATTCTCCGCTCTCTAATGCAGAGGCCAGAGTTCAGGAAATTATCCAGACTAAATAATAGTTTGTGTAACTGATTCAAAATTTAAAGCAGCACATACGCTTCAGGTTCAGCTACTGTTATCACTCTCTCTCTCTCTCTCACACACACACCAAAACATGCTTGGTTTCAATGTTTTATGGGGAATTCCATAGGCGTAATGGTTTTTATACTGTACAAACTGGATGTGCTATTGCCCTACACCAACCCTACACCTAACCCTACTCCTTACAGGAAACTTTGGGCATTTTTACTTTCTCAAAAAAAAACAAATTCTGTATGATTTATAAGCTTGTTTCCTCATGGGGACATCAAAAATGTCCCCACAAGGTCAAAATGTACTAGTATTACTATCCTTGTGGAGACATTTGGTCCCCATAATGTGATAAATACCAGGTACACACACACACAACACACACACACACACACAGTCAGGTCGTCTAAGTTTATCACAACAGAGCAACAGTTTATTCTTCATAACCTTCATAACTGAAGAAAATTTGGTCTGATGAACACCGAACTACCTGAGTAATTGCACATCCAATTTTATTGCACTGGTTTAAAAGCCAATTGCACACCATTTTTTTGACTGAAAACATTTGGTGAAAGAAACCTTGACTAACTTTATAAATGGGGATCAGGGAAAAAAAAATTATTGTTTCAGATCTATGCAATATATGTTATATAGGTGTTAATGTGCACATCTGTGATTATTCAAGATCAGTTGGGCTGAGGACATCGATGGAGAGCAGAAGTGTCTGTTCAGAAACCTTTGAGTCACGTCTTTACCGGCTTTAGTCTACTAACAAATCTGCAAGATGCTTCGCACAGCTACTTCTAGCAGCTTGAGATGAAAATTCAATTTAATCTGCCCACCTAACCAGTCGCGATTCTGCATGGCAATCATTTGTGCTTAAACTCAGCATAAATGAAATTTCAGTTGACAAACTGTAGAGAGGCTTTTTAAAAGATGTGTTAAACTGCTTCTCCAGAGCTGTGTAAGCGTTCTCCGAAGACGTCCTCTTGCTAATCTGACAATTTTTGCTTCCTCGCAGATCTAATAAATAATGAATTCAATTCTGCCTTGATTTCTTTTTAAAGGACTAATGCTAAATTTTCCCTAATACAGAAGTTTCATGATCTCGTTGACGCACGGTTTTCACTTTGTGTTACGCTTCTCACTCTAACGTTTGCAGCTCGCACACAAGCCTCAAGTGTCAAGCCTTGATGACAAAAGGAAATAATTTCTTCTTTAGTGCAGCACCCAGAGGAATTTAATTATTGGACGGCATTTCACAAGTTAGAATTAACTCACAAGGTTGTATCAAGGCCCTTTTGCAATCAGCGGCTCTTGTTTTCCCTGAACGGATGCGAGTGTGTGCGGATGTTTGTGTGTGTGTGTGTTTTGGGTATATCTGCATGCATTTCTGCATTCTGAGAAGAGTGTGTGTGTGGGAGTCTAGTGTAGGAGTTTACCAGCGTGTGTGTGTGTGTGTATGTGTACAGTATGCTCGTTCATTCTCTTTATAAAATGAAGAATACTGAACAAAAGTTGCATGGCCTTGAGCTGTTGTATTTTCACTATAACACAGTTAAACCCTCGCAATGGGAGTTTTGAGATTCCTGAAGTTGAGAATGATAAATACAGTGCGTTTGACTCAATTCAGCTGAGGAGGGAAATGTATCATTCCAGTATTGAACGATTAACGTAGCTGAGAGTTTTGCGAGGCCATCAGGTATTGCATGAAAGCGCTGTCAATATTATTTAGTTTTGCAGCTGCAGGCGTGTTGCATTTGATTTCATGAGTTGTCTGAATATGAAACTGTCACTAGTTGACATGTCATCAGTCAATAATCAGCCAAGACTGCTGAATGAAAGATCTGCTTATGTTTTTGGGGTTTTTTTAAGTGTAGGAGCAGAAGATATGGCAGTTGTTAATGCAAATGTGAAGTAAACAGAAAGCGAGTCTTGAAAACGGCAGCATTTTAAAAGCAGCAGTGATCATTCTTAATGTGATGAGGATGGGTTTGACGTTTTTGTGAAACACTTTATTCTTACAAAAACTTATTTTGGCTTTCTTTGAGAAACTTTGAAATTGCTTGAAGTCAAAATTATGTTTCATAGGAACAGGTGGCATTTTTTTAAATGAGTGAAACACGTTTATATGTCTTAAAAAGTAAGTGACATCAGTAAAATAGAAAGCTGCTTTCGAAGCAGAGCAAGTTGTTACATTTGAATAAAAACAGGAAATTTGTATTAAGGAACCAAATAAGTTCAGTTTTGATTTCATGTTGACGTTTACTTTACTCTAAAATATTGTCAAATTAACAATTTTATTGTTTCTGTCAAAAACATGGCTATCATATTTTACTTAAAACGTTAATAAGAAGCTACGTTTTGCTTATAGAAAATTAAGCTTTTTTTCTCTTTTAGTGCTACTACAATATCACGTCATATTTTATTCTCATTCCTGCAATGCTGTTTTTTTAACTGCTAAGAAATAATTAAGAAATGTAAAGAAAATTAGCCCTTTTTTTTTTAGAACATTTAGATTTCATTTTCAGTTCTCATTACATACCATATTTTATTCGCAATACCGCAATCTTCTGTTTTGTTGTTGTAGCAAATACTATAATGCAATAGTAAATACTTTCCATTTTTAATAATAAACATGTAATAGGAGTCTAATGAGAATACCACCGAGGATAGTAATTAAAAATAAATAAATGAAAATAAATGAATTTGCATAACAGCAATGAGGATTTTGGGGGGAAATATGCTTGAAATAAATAATAATAATAATGATGATGATGATAATGATGATGATGATGATGATGATGACCCTACACAGCTTCAGGGCCAACAGTTTCTTAATGCATTTTCTGTTTCTTTTGACTTTGATATGAAAAATGACCTGTCTTTGTGAGATTCACCCATTTATGTAGTGATGCTGTCAATATTCACATTTGTGGTGCACAAGAGCTTTTAACCTTGCTTGCCATTTTAGCAAACACATAACACCAGCAGCGAGTGCTGTATTCACAGCCTGAAGATCGTGGTCAGATCTACTCACATAATGGAAAAAGTCTGTGACTGATGAGTCAGTGTTCTGTCATCACCGGAGGCTTGTGTGTTTAAACTGTGAGTGCACTAATTTTTTTTTCACGCTAGCAGAGTGCCATATGTACCTGCCCTAACATTTCCCACCAGAGGCACTTTACCGCTCAAGTTTGACAGAGTTGATCCTGGTATCTTGTTAAACGAACGAAGTCTCCCCCATGAATCACACTCTTCTGTTCGGAGTGACACACGCTGCCTTGTACATGATTTACTCTTACATGAACACGTCAAATTAAACAAGTTGCATTCCTCCCCGCGAGGAGGGTGATTGCTTTCGCTAGCGAGCCGGTTTTCTTTAATTTGTCTGAAATAAATAGCCTTTACTTGCCGTGAGATGCGGTCCACCTCCAAACACAGGTCACAGAAAACATCAGAGGTGACAAATGACTGCTGTGCGTCAGAAGAAAGCCTATCACGATGCTAAAAAATCAAATGCATCACATAGTGCCTTAAAAGCCTATCTATAATTGCTTTGTTGAATGCTGTATCTCTTGTCCTCATGTAATGGGGTCGTTCTGTGGTTGTAGACGACTGACTAATGTCTAACCGCTCACCGTTTATTAGGAGACCTGAATCCATTGATAAATCACTCTGATTGATCTGATGACACCTGAATGAGGTCAAATAAGGGTAATTTTATTTATGGAATGGCAGAGCCTATAAAACATTTTAATTCAATTCACATTAAAAACTACATCTAGAAACCAAAATCTTAAGTAATTTATCATGGTTATATAATAAAACAAAATTTTATATAAAACAACCTTATGATACATTTAATTATTGATTGATTGATTGATTGATTGATTGATTGATTGATTGATTGATTGATGATCCAGTGCATTAAATTATTTTTGCGATGATTATGTAAAAAAAATAATTAAAATTGAAAAACTATTATAATCATTATCTTCATCATCATAGATACAGTATACAACACCAAAGATATTTCTTTTGTGCTTGGAATTTAATATAAAAAGTGGTTTATATATAAATAACCATGTGTTTTATTATTCTTATTATATTATTATTTATTATTATTATTATTATTTATTTTTATTATTATTATTATTTTGTTTATTATTATGTTTATTTATAATTATTATTTTATTTTTTATTATTATTATTAGATGTTCCATTGAGTTATTATACAATTCATTAAATATTTTACAATTCATTGGTATTTTTTATTTAAAATGTAATAAATTACATACAATTGTACGTATAAAAAAGTAACATAATGCTCATTATCAAGGAATCAAAAACAAAGTATTATTATCATCATCATCATCATCATCATCATCATTATTATTATTATATAAGTAGTTTAGTAAGGATTAGTATCAGACCCTTACATTTATTTATGAGAAATGTTAGCGCTTGTGAGGTGAGAAGCATGTGATTAGTTTTAGTACACATCACTGCCCTTAAACCAAATCCAGTTGAACAGTTTATCCAGTAACCATTTGATTCAGCACCTTTGGCAGTTTCGAGATTTCCCCTGCCTCTGTCTCGTGCTGTTAGCAGTCAAAATGCTCAATAAAGCACCTGCTTTTAATGAGAATCCAATGAGGTCATGGACGTCGGGTAGGCAGCGTTAGCACTTTTCCTCCTGTATGCTGGTTTTGTTTCTTTCTATCTGTTCTGAGCACAGTAGGCCTGAAGACAGCGTTTGACACTAACGCATGAGAGCAGCTGAAAATATTAAGTTAGAGAAAAAAACACTGAGGATGAGAAATAAAAGAAAGAAAGAAAGCAGAAACTCAAGCATTCAGTCATCCAGCACCAGGCCTAGCTTTCCACCACACACCGAAGCTCAAGGTCTCTCTCTTGTTCTACCTCATTTTTTCCCTCTCACTTGTCCCCACTTTTTTTGTGCAACAAACATGAGAACACAGCAAAACACTTATGCAGCCCACCTGCCGCTCTCAGTGGAGTTGCTCGATCAGATGTAGAGTTCACGGTTTCGATTCAGAAAGGAGTGGACGCTTGGGGAGAAGATGGCTGCTGGGCTGATTCTCCAAAAGTTGAATCATTTCATCATGTCATATTAAATTTGCAGCCCACAATAAATGAGTAGATATATTCTTGGCTTATATATGTATACAAGTATTTTATGAAAAGCCTCATACAGTTAAAGCCTTAGGCCTGTTTCACACCATATTTATTTTAGTGCTCATATTAACAGGTTTCAGTATTTACACTCATCATTTAAGCAGAATGAAGCTGAGTCACAGAAGAGATTCAGCACTCTATTTCTGCTCATGTAAATTAACAGTTTGTAATAATTCTCTATCACTTACTCCCAATAACCATTTATAAGTTATAGCAGTACAAGAAATGCTTAATGTATTAAAGGCCTTACAACTCTAAAAAGCTCTGTTGCCTAAGGATTAGTTTAATCAGGTTTAAATATAACATGAAATGAAAATATAATATATTGCTTCATGCATGTGATTGGTGGACATCACCGATTAAAGAGAACACTGATAACGTGCCGACAGACAAGACAGAGTAGGTTACTTTTGGTATAAAACAAAGTCTCAGCTTACAAATGTTGTCATTTTTTAAGAAATTTAAACAATAAATACCATTTTGTGGCTCTTTAATGTGTCGTGACAGATCGCTGTTGCGCCTCAAGTTCAAGCGGCACGTGAACCGATCATCTCTTCCTAGATATAGCACAAAATAAACATGAATGTATGTTGTTTCAACTGTGGAAAGACGTCAATACACACCATTTTTCAAGTTCAAGTCCACCATTGTTAATCTACTCTCCTTGGTTTGTTTGTCATTACTCGTGCACCATTTTCAGTGCACACACACTCAAAGTGTGTACACAGAGAGCTGCATTTCAGACAGCGCGCAAAGGCAGAATTCATGTATGCTTGCGCTCGAACGGAGACACACACAAAATTATCTCAAAATACCCATCTCGGCAAAGATTCTCTTAAAGAGTTGGTTATGTCTTAAGTGAAGTGAACAAAGAAATTGGATGTGCATCAATATACTGAATCCGTGCTTTCGCTCTTAAAGGGGGTCATATGATGCGATTTCAATTTTTCCTTTCTCTTTGAAGTGTTACAAGCTCTTGGTGCATAAAGAAGATCTGTAAGTTGCAAAGACTAAAGTCTCAAATTCAAAGAGAGATTCTTTATAAAAGTTAAGAGTCAACCAAGCCTACCTAAAACGCCTCATTCTAACACGCCCCCACATGTCTACATCAGGATGTGGGAAGATTTGCAGACACTGCTCAAATGTTCATGCAAAGAAAGAAGGTGTAACTTTTATTTTTTGCTGTAGTATTGTTGCTGCCGCCGCGGCCATTTTTGTGGAGATGCTGTGTATTTCGTTGTGAAAGCAAAACTACTTTGTTTGACCTTCCAATAGAGGACGATTTCGCTTTGTCATGCCTGGAGCTGATCCGTGCTGGTCGCTGAAGAAATACATCAACATCACGCTGTGGATCGCCGGATCGGCTTTCACTGTGGACGAACTGGAGTCCAGCCCGGGGTCGTCACATGTGGTTGCCGCAAGACCGCCGGCCGCTCCTTCATCGAATCCGCCAGCCGCGCCGTTCTCAAGCCCGCCGGCCTCCGCTCACTCTAGGCCGCCGGCCGCCGCTCACTCAAGACCGCCATGTGTGACGCTGTGTGTTTCATTTTGAAAGCGAAACTACTTCGTTTGGCCTTCCAAAAGAGGACAAGACTAAAAATTAGTGTTTAAGTTGTATTTACAACACTGTTCCAGATATTCAGATGTGTGCAGCACAATTTTATGGAGGCCTGTTTCCTGATCCTGGTAGAGTAGACTACAATGCCGGCTGTTCTGACTCAAAAACTGTAAGTAAGTTTTTTATATTTAAAGAATTTGCCACTGACGATTCAAACACGAGTTTTGAGCAGTGTAGAGTAGCGCTTGTTGTTTGTCATTTCTCCGATCACAAACGCAGACATGGTTTTATGTTTACACAGCACGATGCAACGCGTAAAAAGACAGTATAAGTCATGATAATCCGTAATTATGTCCCCACTGGAATGCAACAAATGCCTCGTTTATAACGGTTTTAATGTTTTTGTCTCGTAGCTCCGGCCAGTACAAGGCATCACAATATGGTAAGGGACGTAAAATTTCCATCACACGCTTGAGGTATTCGGCCAATCACAACGCACTGGATAGCTGGCCAGTCAGAGCACACCTCGCTTTTCAGACCGATGAGCTTTGTAAAAATCGACACATTTCAGAAAGGCGGGGCATAGAGGAGAAAAAAATAATGTACATTAAGTGGAAAACAATGTGTTTTTTGAACCTTAAACCGCATAAAAATTTCATTACACTAAATACACTAAATAATGTTCCTTTTAGCAACATCATATGACCCCTTTAAAGTGATAGCAGCCTTTAAATCTATTAAAAAAATGGCCTGTGAGAAATTATAATCTTATTTCTACAGTGGCACCATATGCAGTGTTATTTCACCCTTAATTATTACATTTCTGTATCTGAAGACTAATTTTAGACCTTAATTTATATTTGCAACTTTGTTCTGTTGTATTTATCTGTGGTTGTTTATTTGTTCTTATTGTATTACTGACTGTTCACTTGTCTTTAATAATGTTTTTGAACTTTAGTAGTTATGCTACTAGTTTTTGCTGTGCTATCGAAGTACATAAAGTCATCTTTAAATAATGTTTTTTTTTCTGCTCTCCTAAAAATTATCCAATTCTTGACTCAAAACCCATAATCTAATTCGAACCGTGACTTTTGATCCATTTCAAAAGTCCCCTACTTTTTACCATTCAATCAATTCCAGATGGGAAAAATCAAGGCCCTCCCTACATAATAATTTTTTTCATCGAACATCCTCTTTAAGCACCGTTTTATGTTTACAAATAGATATTTCCAGCCAAACAAGTCATATTCAGAACTATCTCTGTATACCAGATCAAAGGGAATATACAGAGGGAATTGTGCTATTTTCTGCTGTGGAACACATAAAGAGAGGTTGAGTTTTTTTTTTGCAGATTGTCCCAGGAGCTCTTTTCATTAGAATGCAAGTGAATAGGGACAGACACACCATCAAAAGTACCATAGAAGTAGTCCATATGAGTTCTGAAGCCATATGGTAACACATACAATTTAAATGCATAGTTCACCAAAAATCTCACCCTCATGGTTTTTTTTTTTTGGAACACAAAACAAGATTAAAATGTTGTAGAAAGAAAGAATCATCTACACACTTTAATCCTGTGTATTTTGGTTCAGTCTTGTGCGCATATACTACAAGAGTCAGTGTGAATCACTGTGTGCATCAGGTCAGTTACAGACTCAGAGGGAAAGAGTGAAAAGCTTCTTCTCTGTGACATGTTGGGTCACGGCGTGTTGGACTGACTTTGACATTTGTGTGAGTCATAGACCCGGAGGAATTCTGAGAGATGTGTGATGTAGAGCTGCTGGAAGAAACAGTGATCTAATTACACTGTTTACATAAACAATTGCTTCACATCAGCTTGAAAATGTATCCACACAATCACATAGCTAGATAAAAGTTATTACCCATTTACTTTAGAGGAGATCCGCAGGAGGTGCATTTTACTGACATGAAGAGAGGTCGTTTATCTGCCGCTAATGTCCTACAATGCTGGACTATTCACCTCCATAGACGCTGATCTACTTCCTGTAGTGCGATTAAGACGGATGGACTGTTTACGGCTAGAAATGGAGATGCTGTCGGGATGAAATGAGAGACACAATAAGAAATGAGCTTTTAGCAAGAGTGTCATTGATTGTACAGAGCACGATTCATGAGTGGAACACATTAAGCAC
Source organism: Sinocyclocheilus anophthalmus (assembly GCA_018155175.1). NCBI lineage: Eukaryota > Metazoa > Chordata > Actinopteri > Cypriniformes > Cyprinidae > Sinocyclocheilus > Sinocyclocheilus anophthalmus. The sequence continues at coordinate 16,807 of JADLZN010007147.1, forward strand.
ACCACATTACATGTATTTATTGGTTGGATGGTTTAAAGGCAACATGAGGTGATGTTTACTTGCATTGTACTTGCATGATTTAACATTCCAAAAAATGTGGGGTTGGACATTTTTTTTTAGTGCAATTGTACATTAGAACATTTGGTGCCTTTAAAATGCCCTAAAATCCAATTTAGTCCCTGTGCCGAATTTGATTCGAAGTTGCAAACAAGATTCAGACCCATATTTCAGTGCGAAAGTAGAATTCAAATGAATTGAAATTCAAAGAAATTCATGAAAGCAATTTTAAACCAGAAGATTCAAGTTTATAAAGATGAACATGTTTGGAAAAATTATATTAATTATCATTATTAAAGAAACTGAATTACAAATATTTTCAAACTTTTAAACTAGAAAATCAAAATGTGTCTAGACAAACTACTTTAAGATATGTATTTATTTATTTATTCATTTATTTCAAAGGCTTTTACAAGGTATGGATGGATGGATGGATAGATAGATAGATAGATGCTTTTATAATTGAATCTATTTCCTGCAAGATGCTTACCGCTTAATAAAAACCTCCAGAAAGCACCAACTTCTTCACATCTCTTCCAATAAACACACATTTTGCACAGCAAGGCCAAGAACAAGTAAGTGATTTCATGCTGACTTTTAGAGCACCGGATCAGCATGCAAACAGCCTCTAGATATATGGAGTGGATAACTTAACACTAGCATAACATGATGTTTTTCAGTCCTGCACATAGCTTCTATCCAGCAGACCTCGTAAGTTTGCCATTTGATCTTTCATTTGCATGTCATTAACCACATTATAGGTTCTGACCAGAGTTCTCATTCCCTCTCTGTCTCTCTCATACGAGCGAGACACAGTGTTTTCCAGCACATCACTTTTGGTCCCTAGTGTGATAATTAATATTCATGTTTGTCCAGTGCCTCAAACGCTGCCTTCAGGCATTTATGACATGATGATGATTTGGATTGCGGAGCTTTCCATCGGCCCACTTCTCTAGAGGAGAGGGAGGCAAATACGATCCTGTGGTAGACAAACATTTGTGCATTCAGAGAGAGAGCGAACCGGTGGATATACCTCCAAATAACATATTCCACACCGGTTCATGAGATAGTGACAGGTACAGACTGAAAGAGTTCAGGTTTGCGCTTGTTCCTTAATGTCGTCTATTTGATGGCATTCCCTCCTAATAGCTCTTAATGTAAATGTAACTTTCACAATGCTGTTCTATGCTCTCCAGAAAAGCAGTGTTAAGGAGCACCTGAATGAGGAAAGTACCAAAAGAAGCAGTTGTGATAATTAGCGTTCTTAGCAAGCTGCGTCGCCACTCCCTCGACTGTCTCTTTTGCTCTTCCTACTACCGATTTCCAGGCAACGTGAGCCTCCCTGCCTGTCAAAACTGTCAGATTCAACCTGTCGGTATGCAAGGAGTGGGAACACTCTGGAATGCCGAAAGAGGGGTTAATGCATTCCTGGAGCCTCGCGCGCCCAGCTGACTTCTTTTTGCTGTCTTCGCTTAACTGAATTCCACAACACACTGTTAGCGCTAAACAGATGTTAACATAACACCTCAACTGGATTTGCATTTCCTGAAGGAGACTGCAGCGCTTCAAAGGCAGCCAAAGGATAGTGTTAAAGTTTTATGTTAGTTTTGGGTTTAGGCTTTTGGTTCTGCGTAAGTGAAATGCTGCATTAGTTCTTCTGTATCTTGCAAAACTCCGTCCCACACACACATTGACTGTTGTTGAAGGATGCTGCTATAATTGAACATTGTTTGTAAGTGTGCAACTAAGTATTACCCTGATAACTGATCTGTCTGATTCCTCTTTGATTAATTGAATAGAAAGTATGTTTATAAAAAAAAAAAGTCAACATCCCTCCCAATAATCCCCTCCAAACACACACACATGTTGGGATTCCATGTTTTATGGGGACAGTCCATAGACCTACCCCTCACACAAAACTTTTGGCAGTTTTAGATTTTTAAAAAACTTGTTTCCTCAAGGGGACCCCAAAAAATATCCCCACAAGGTTAGAATTTACTGGTATAACTATACTTGCATACTAAATACTTTTATCCAACAAGAATGCATAAAGTTGTTAAAAGGTGACAGTAATTTCTGATAAAAAATGTATCAAAGTTTCCACAAAAATTTTAATCAGTGAAAACTATTTTCAAAATTGCTAATAATAAGAAAGCAGCTTATTAGAATTATTTCTGAAAAATCACGTGACACTGAAAACTGAAAATTCAGCTTTGCATCATAGGGATAAATTATATTTTAATATTATTAAAATAGAAAACATTTAATTTAAATTGAAATAATATTTCACAGTATTACTGTTTTACTATATCTACGATACAATAAATGCAGCCTTGGTGATCATAAAAGATGTCTTTCCAAAAAAAAAAAAATCTTACCAACCCCAAACCGTTGAACTTTTTTGTAACCGTCACATTATTAACCCAACATTCAACAGTTTATCCACAATTTTTAAGCAACGAGACTGTTTAAATCACTATATTATAAATAACAAAGTACAAACTCAGTGTTTCGCCTGTTGGATTTCAGTTCTAGTGCTGTCAAACGATTAATCGCGATTAATTACATCCAAAATTTGTAAAAGTTTTTGTTTACTCAATATACATGTGTGTAATATATAATATTTATATGTTATATAAAGACACACACATGCAGTATATATTTGGAAAATATTTACATATATTTGCATGTATATTTTTATATTAATTTAATTTATATTGTATATAAATGTATTTAATATATACACATTCAATATTTTTCTTAAATATAGGTATGCATGTGTTTGTATTTATATATACATAATAAATATACACAGTACACACACATATATTATGTGAACAATCGCGATTAATCGTTTGACAGCACTTATAAATACGATATATTTTAAACCTAATTTTAATGACTAACAGATTTTGTAAACATGAATAAAGTGTTGTTTTTCACTCTTTTCACCTTTAATGGACAGGACACTAGGAGGAGATACAATACACATTGGGAGAGGAGAGAGAAGAATGGGACTGCTCGTTTACAGTACATATTGAACTCTTAGCAGTTCAAGGATTGAATTTCTCAGATTTTTCTATGACTTTTCCAGTTATTTTTATGACAAGTGGCACAATACTGAATAATGTGGCGTATTTACACACAATCTTACACAGAAAACTACACAGCACACATTCTCGGGCTTCTGTTTGATGTTTCTGGCCGATACCAAGTCAGAAGATGTGTTGTGTGCATGCGCCATGATAAGTCAGTGCTGAAATATGTCTTGTCTGTGTGTGTACTAGCTTACAATAAAGAGAACATACTTGGCAGCATTGTACAATGTGTACACAGACACATACGCTGTAAAGAGACTCGAGAGAGCAACAGCTTGGGTTCGTTACAAAACCCACAATCCTTAGGGGCCTTCTGTGGCTGTGTAAATACAACGCAAAGACTTCCATGACTCCTGACGCAGAAATAGCCCAGCTGTTTACTCCGAAAATAATCTGTGTCAAGACCGTCGCCCACTGCACACGCAGCCATCTGGCATTGACACATGCACCGTTTTTTGATGACTCCACTTAGTCGCTTTTATTTTGTTCTATGTTCCTTTGTTCTTAATCAATCTTGCCTTATGTGGAGCTTCGCTTTGTCTTGGTCTTGCGCTTTTCAGTGGCTGGTTAGATCTTCGCTCCAGGTCTTTGTGACGCACTGGAGTATGCATGACTGATTCTAATCAGTCAAACTGTATAAAGGCTTCATTTCCCAAAGCAGATTGCTCGTTTGGGCTCGTGTGTCAGTGTGTGGAAGGCTGGAGCCTGCGGCACGTTGCTACTCAGATATCTCTGTAGAGTCAACGTGTCACACCATGTAACAGGCGCTGACGAGAACCACCACAGATCTGTGATGAATTGTGCGAGACGTGGCTGCACTAGTAGGTTTTGACCTCTGCCTTCAGCTGGACTGGTGTTTGGAGAGTAAAACATCTGTAGCGCTTTGGATTTGCCCTTGAGTTGGAGTGTCTATCATCTGTTCATGCGGAAGAACTGAAAACGTGGCATGTCATGACATTGTCACTAGTGTCAAAGAGCTAAAGGACACGCTTATCGAGTCACTGCACTGGTGCTAAAGGCTTGTCAGCAAATAAGTCAGCATTTAGTTGATCTTTTCTGTCAAATTAAATTGGAGATGTTTGTCGTATGCTTCACATCACAAAACAAATGAAATTAACTGCATCTACTCTAATGAAACCAGCCCAAGGTGGATAGCTGGTTTTAGCTGGTCTGACTGGTTTGGTTTGGTGGTTTTAGAGGGAACTTGTCAGGCTAGGAGACCATCTGGTCAATCACCTAAACCAGCTGGGTGACCAGCAAACCACCTCTGCTATTTTCTGGAAGTAAAACAAGCTTATTTTGCATACTTTCTGTGCTAACAGGGCCATTGAGCTCTAGGGGATATGATACAAAAGTGAATGTTTCATGGATAAAAACAAAGCCAAAATGGGTCAGGGAAAAAAATGTGATTTTTAGTCAAGTTGTTGCTTTTGTCATATTAACAGACAGTTAGGATGTTATGAAATCCGTTTTATTTATTTATTAGTTTTTTCCCCCAAAATTACATTTTAATTTTCCATTGTTGTTTTTTTCTGGAATGTAATGGTTTAACTAAATGTTATTACTAAATGATGTCTAATCAATTAAAGTAATAATTATATATATATATATATAATATTATATATATATATATAATTTATTACATTTTAAATATATAATGACCTATGTATTATTTATTTTTTATTATTATTGTGTTTATTTTCTTGATTAATCTATTTATATCAATAATCAATCAATCAATCATCAATCAATCAATCAATCAGTCAATACACATATTTTAAAATACAACATTGGCAACTTTTTTGGCAAACAAAATGCTGCACAACAGAGGTTTGCATCAGGGACTAACAGTTTGGACCTTGTGTGATACTCCTAAAAATAATATTATTGGAAATGATTGGTTATTATTATTATTATTATTATTGATAATATGATTGATGATAATAGTTAAAATTTTGTAATAATTTCTTCAAGTTAAACTGAACCTTTATTTTGGAGGGTTGTAGTGAAGGCTTTTGAGGTATCTGATAATAGGTTTCTCAAATGAAATGGTGAACTGCAGGTGAAGTGACTCTTACAGCAGCTCTGGAGATGAAGTTCATGTGCTCATGTTATCATATAGTGACATGGCAGATGACGAAAACACCACGGGTGTCACACATGCTTCAGTATGTGTAGTAAACGAAAGTACACCTTTCAATCACACAGAGACACGCAGAACCTGCAGACTTCATATTTCAAGAGCAGTCTATTTGTGGCTTATTATTCTCAGACAATATTCGTTTTTGAGTAGTGTACAGCCCTTTTTATTTATTCATCCAAATTTTGCCAGATCTGTAACATTCCATGTTTTCCACATTTTCTGCATTGTGGAAATCATAAGGCCCTAGATAGTCCAAGTTGGAGAAATATCTTATAGTTTGAGGTTTTTCAGAGTTGTTTTGTGTGAAATCTCTTGTGTCAAAACCTTGAATCATACCCATTACTCCAAACCACCATCAGCTGCTATATGGAGGTGTCTTAATTAAATGAGTTCTCTCGTGAATAAATCCCACATAGTGTATGAGTGAGTGCACTACATTCTGTGCAACTGCTTCACTCTTATTTACTGTAGTATTGCAATATTCTTACCATGACTTTCCGAGGTCGGTAAACATGGTGTAGACTAATTAATCATGTTAGAAAGATTCAATATGCATTTATGAACATGTTTAAAGATCAACAAGGCAGGATTATGTGCGTCTGAACTTCTGTTCCAGTTTTAGGATTGAGTTGGGAAGTAATATTGATATTTGGCTCCATGAATGTGGATCTACATAAAACTACGCCCTCTGGGACTTATGCTCCTTTGTGGATAAAGATACGGATTAATCAAAGGCTATGAATTTGTATTTTCCTTTAATCTTGTACAGGGATGAGCAGCGGCCGGCGCTGATGAAGGGGGGGGGGGATGAGAGCAGTGTTTTAAACAGTAGTCCATTTAGCAAAACTGTTCTGTCCTAATGTGCAAGTAATAGGAGACTCTTAATCTTCGTGAAAGATAAAAGAATGAATGAAAACATTTGTGAGGGTGAGATATTCTCCAGGATGGATTACTTAAAGCCATGGGTGGGCTCTGTGCTGTGTACCATTTCTTTCACTTTCAAATGTGTGATGCTTTATGAATCGATCATGTAAATGAATACTCTAATTCACTGTCTTCAGGAGTGCAATGCAATTACTTTGATATCCTTCAAGGTAAGGCTTATTTGTATTTTCAGATCGAGAAGAAAAAAACTGACATGAAACTTTATGAGTGATTTCAAACAATTACATACTTAAAGTATAGACATACAGTACTCTAATAAGCATAAACAAACATACACAACAATTACCAATTGTAATTAAATTGAGCTATTTGTTAATGATTTCTGTAAAATGTTCTTAGTGAGTGATTGTATGCAAGCTAATATTATATATTTTATTGATCTTGTACGGCATGCCCATTTTGGGTGAATATTAAGCTATTTTTGTATATACATTTTCATATTAAATGAACGTCTCGGTTTCGTATGTAACCCTCGTTCCCTGAAGGAGGGAACGGAGACGTCACGTCGGATGACCGACGAATTGGGATCTCGCTTAGAGGGACCAATCTACTTCGAGTGTAAACTAAACGAGCATGCGATTATTGCATCCAGCTGCTGCTGATCACAGCGTGAGTATAAGTAGGCAGCAGATGCAGCCGCATATTCAGCTTTTCGCTTCGGAGCCGAGCCAGTGACCCGGCCACTCAGCGGTGGTACAGGAGCTTGTGGCGACGGACGTGACGTCATGTCGGAGGACCGACAAATTGGGATCCTACCAAAAGGCCACAGCTACCGCCCCTTCCAGTGTCCTGTGGAAGCCATCTACACCCCTATTTTTTGGCGTAGGCCAGGGCCTGCACAAGAGGACCAGCTACTGCTACTATGGCACTACCCACGGAGTAGACTGGATAACACTGGGGAAACGCACCCGTTCTACTTAGAACAGGGACGTTACGGAAGCTCCAACATTCCTGAAGGAGGTTTTGGAAGCAATACACATATGGACATCCCTTAGGTGCATATGGAAGAATGGAGGTAATTGAACCCTCTTGGAATGGCAGAAGTCTGCCGGGGAAACACGGGCTCAAGGCAATACCGTGGACTTTACACATATGGGATCCACTTAGGTCTTACATATGGAACCCAGCCTTCTACCGGTTCTCGAGGATTCAGCGAGTGAAGGCCTGGCGCCGGACGCTCCGCCACGTCTGGCTGCCGAGGGGACGGAGGAACTCAACAGGGTCTACTATATGGACTCTCTGGAGCAGTTTTAGCAAGCAGACACTAAACCGGGGCCTCTCAGCGCTTCTACCCGTTTGAGGTGAGAACACAGGAGGATACCGGCTCCACACGAAGGCTATAGAATCTAGCGAATGTGTTAGGGGTCGCCCAGCCCGCAGCCCTACAGATATCTGTCAGCGAGGCGACACGAGCCAGCGCCCAGGAGGATGCAAAACCTCTAGTTGAGTGAGCTCGCAACCTGAGCGGGGAGGGCACACCCTGTGCCTGATAAGCCAAAGTGATGCATCCACTATCCAGTGGGCCATACTCTGCTTAGAGACAGCATTCCCCTTCTACCGGCCTCCATAACAGACGAAGAGCTGGTCTGAGGTCCTGAAGCTTTGCGTCAGGTCAATGTAGCACCTTAAGGCTCGGACAGGACAACGCAAAACTAGGGCTGGGTCTGCCTCCTACGAGGGCAGCGCTTGGAGGTTCACCACTGGATCCCTGAAGGGAGTAGCGGGAACCTTGGGCACGTAGCCGAGCCGTGGCCTCAGGGTTACCTGGGAATCAGCCGGCCGAACTCTAGGCACGAATCGTTGACCGAAAATGCATGCAGGTCCCCTACCCTCTTGATAGAGGCCAATGCTAGCAGGAGCAAAGTCTCCATTGAAGGAACTTCAGCTCAACCGCCTGCAAAAAAGACTCAAATGGGCCCTGCTGTAGTGCCGAGAGCACCAGAGTCAGGTCCCAAGAGGGAATAGAGGGTAGCAGTGCGGATTTAACCGTCTTGCCCCCTTAAGGAACCTGACGACCAGGTCCTGCTTCCCCAGCGACCTCCTTCTACGGGGTCGTGGTTAGCATCGATTGCAGCGAAATAAATTTTAAGGGTGGAGGGAGACAGCCTTCACTCCAACCCTTGCTGCAAAAAGGACAGCACAACTCCGATCGGGCATCTTCGGGGGTCTTCTCGGCGAGAAGAAAACCACTCAACAAACAGGTTCCACTTCAAAGCATAAGCGTGTCTCTTACTCGCTGAAGTGATGGTGTCAACTACCTCTTGGGGTAGGCCACTCAGAACCTCTGCGTCCCATCCAGGGACTTTCCGGACATGAAGTTTCCAGAGGTCTGAACACGGGTGCCACAGGGTGCCCCGTCTCCGAGTCAGTAGAACCTTCTTCAGAGGAATCTGCCAGGTAGGGGCTGTCACGAGGAGCATTAGTTCTGGGAACCAGGTCCGGGACGGCCAATAGGGTGCCACCAGCAGGACCTGCTCCTCGTCCTCCCTGACCTTGCACAGCAACTGTGCCGGAAGGCTCACTGGGGGAAATGCATACTTGCGAAGGCCCCGCGGCCAGCTGTGTGCCAGTGCGTCCGTGCCGAGTGTTCCCTCGGTCAGGGCGAAGAACAACTGCCAATTTTAGTACATTTAGTACCGATTCTTGTAAAGAAAATATGTAGCCTAGAGGATTCGATAAAGAGGCTGACAGCTAAATGGCAAGATTTGACATTTATACTTTTACTGCCCATGCCGTTAGTTCTGGCATTGAGAATTCACTGTCAGGCAAAACTCTCTGTGTATCCACACAACCATTTTGTCCTTCATTATGACTCGACTTAAATTTCAAGTCGTTTTTTTTTTTTGATAATCACAGCCCACTGTGTTTTATTGCACTTGCTTTCTGGCATTTCTCCAAAACATCTGACTTGAGCACACAGATAATTCATTCAACAGGATAATTTGTTTTTCCACTCGTTTTGGAATAATATACAGTGTACCTGAGTCTGAGGTCACCAGCACACAGACACAGCATGGTAATGTTTCAGTCTGTGCCCAGGGTCTCAGATAATAAGCTCTGGCTAGTTGCCTTGTCTTTTAGCAGTGAAGTTAATTGAAAATAACATTTATATTCAGGGATGGAATCACTCTGGATTCCTAACTGAATTTAATGAATCCGCACTGCAAGATGGTTCATTGGCAAACGTGAACGATAAGAATAAAAAGGGGAAAATGATTTGGCTGGTTTGAAATCCAATTTAAGATGGATCCTTATTCTGTGCTATTGTGAACTAAATATACTTACTATAATTGGGGAATTTAACAATTAAATTAAATAAACATTTGTGCATTTAGTTTATGCTTAACTGTCTGCGTTGGATAAGTAAAAAATCTGAATAAAACTTAAAGGAAAAGATTATTTAAAAATTAATTTTTAGTCACCCTCACTTGATGTTTTGCACAAAATATAACAAAATAAAACACAACATTTCAAAACCATTCATTTTCAGGGTTCATTTCACAAACAAAATTTTAGTCAGTTCCTCTCTGTATTACTGGACGTCTACATAAGATTTAATGTAGCACATGACTCTACTTTGATGGCTCATTTATGGTTGTTTTTGGAGATTGATACACTATGAACCGTCGTTATATAGAAAACAGCTGCTGTATGTTTATCACCATTTCTAGTATTTCTCTTGACTTTAAGTCTCCAGACTATTGTTCTTCTGCTTCATCTGACTGCTATTAAACTGAAGAAAGATGAGAGAGGAGAGGTAGCATGATGTTGTGCTAAACTGTTGATGGTATCCGCACAAGCTTGGCCCGTCTGGTGTAAAATCTCTAAATCTTTTAGTCCGTTGTGTCACATGAGACATGTTATCAACAACAGAGTTCCTCTGAGTAGACCCCAAATTGCCAGGTAGGCTTTATTTGTTTGGAAAACTCTTAGGTTTCGTAGATATCATGGTATAAAGGGACAAATGACAGTATCTTGGCCACTACAAGACAGGTTTTGGAGTTGTAAATATAATTTATTTATTTTCTGAAGAAGACTAAAATTGATGTTTAGACTAGTGAAAGCATAATGGTTGAGTGAGTAGACCTTTAGCCAATACATTTATCCAAAATACAGGGACAAACCCCCTTTCGTTCCTGAGATTAAATGTCTTTCTAAGAAAATTGCACTTGAGGTCTCTTGAGGTCCCTACTGAGGTGGAGGGGGAAAGCAAAACAAAATGTCTCGGTTACGTAACCCTCGTTCCCTGATGGAGAAAATGGAAACGCTATGTCGTGATGACATTAGGCGTCTTACTTGGGAGCCCCAATTACCTTGTTTAAGAGTGGATTTTGCATGCTAAGCAGGTCCTGAAAGAGCAGGGAAGGAGTAGCACTGTTCCCACAATCTCCTGAGAAAGAGCAGCTCCCTTCATCCACAAGTTGCCTGTGTCATGGTCGGGGGGCACGGGGGGGCACAGCCTTCCTGCGCGGAGCTCGACGTGCCGGCTTCTATGTAGTCTCAGCGTGGGATGGAGCTGCGGTGGAGGATGCAGGAGGGCACCCACGGCGACGAGCAGGCTGTTGGCCGGCCCTCAATTGATAAAGTGGTAGGAGGAGGGTCACGTCAAGCAAGATGTGCTTGATGGCCTCATTCTGCTTTTGTACTGCCAAGAACTGCTTGGCAAAGTCCTCAACAGTGTCACCAGGCTGGGAGATGGGAGCGTCAAGAAAGCACACTTTGTCAACGTCTCTTATCTCGACCAGTTTGAGTCAGAGATGGCGCTCTTGGACCACCAAGGTGCACATCGCCTGCCCGTTGGATCTCGCTGTGACTTTAGTTGCCCGGTGAGACGCCGTGCACAGCTCCTGTATCAACCTCGGGTCAGTACTACCTTTGTGCATCTGTTTGAGTGCCTTGGCTTGGTGAACTTGCAGGATCACCATGGCATGCAAAGCAGTAGTGGCTTGGCCTGCAGCACTGTAAGCTTTGGCAGCAAGAGCTGACGTCAGCTTACATGGTTTGGACGGCAGGCACGGATGATTCCTCCAGGTGGCGACATTTTGCGAGCACAGATCCACCGCAACCACTCTCTCCACCTGGTGAATGTCAATGTACCCCCTGGCCGCCCCGCTATCGAGGGTAGTGAGGTTGGAGGAAGTCGACGAGCGGCTTCTGGCCATAAAAGAGCCCTTCCACAACTTTGTGACCTCCTCATGCACCTCTGGGAAGAAAGGAACCATGGCAGAACGCGGTTGTGAGCCGCGCTCCGCGCCGAGAAACCAATCGTCCAGCTGCGAGCGCTCAGGGCTGGGCGGTGGGTTCACCGCCAAACGAGCATGCGGCGTCCGTCGACTCTGGGTCCAATTTGGTGGAAGCCACAACACCCGAGGGGGACAGCCCCGCTGAATCTTCATCCTCAGAGGACGATAGTGATTCTCTGACAGAGCCCTGTATGAAACCCTGGGACCGCGATGTGACATGCCTACTAGAATAATCTGGGAGCTGTACGGGACGAGTGCTGCGTGAGGAGTGGGAGGTCCATGGGGACTGGAACGGTGGTTTTGCTCCCACTGTGATCCTCAAATCTCCCAGAGCACTAACCGACGTGGCCCTGTGCAGTGCAGAGGAACCAGGACGGGTAGTGACAGAGGGGTCTCCTCCTTTCCCTCAAAAGGGAAGAGAGGCGTTTGCAGCAGGACCTTGCGCTCTCAGTGCGGGCATGGACCATCTACAAACGAGTCTTCAGCATGCTCTATGCCCAGTCATGGAAGACAGCGATCGTTGCTGTCATCAGGCAACAGGAAATTACTGCAACCAAGAGGACACGGACGGAGTGGATTTGCTCTTTTAGGGAAACTGCTTTTTTAGTGCTAAAGCATCCAGGGGCATCACGCTGCAAGAGAGGGGGACACTGCTGAATGCGCCTTCTCGCCAGCATCAAAGAGCATCTGCAGAGGTGAAAGGCTTTTTGTAGTGTAACCATGCACATACACTCTGCTCTGAAATAAAAATCTGAATGAGTGGATACACGCCGCCACCTTATATACTCGTATGTACGGGGGAGTGGCTTAGCATGCAAAATCCCATTATCCGTTTCTCTTATAATCAGAGGTGATTAACAGAGAACATTTAATATCTACCTGAGCTATGAAAGATCAACCTTCCTCTGGATTGCTCAAGGAGACAACTGTAATAACTCAGTTTTACAATCTTCCTGTTGCCAGCCTGTGATCTGTAACCCCTGCACTACAACACCGACGCACAAAGTGTCAGAAGCACACCATGTAGGGTTAACCTGGGAAAGCGGACATGAAGAGGTATCATGCTGGCTGCGGTTGGAATTCGGTGTATTTAGGGGTGAGTGCTGGTGGTTGGGTTTCAGTTGAAATGGTTGCGTGTGCTGTGATCTGTCAGGTTTCTTCTGAGGATGTAAATTAGTCTGATCTTTATTAAACTCTTCCACCCCACAGTGCCAAGCATGGTGCACACCCCAGCGCGTTCTGATGACTCTTTCACACAAGCAGCCTAACCTCTCACATACGCACAGCGTGCAGAAAATAAAGGAAACTGCCGGCGAGGGAATAACAATTAATCAGACGCTTTCATGAACACCTCAAACAAACACATGACGTCAGTGAGCCAGAGATGACAGAATGTATTGGTGTTGCCTGTGGACTTGACTCTAAGCTCTCATGTTTTATGTGACTTTATTTAAAAGAAGATTAACGTCTGTGGACCCTGACTTAGTATATTACAGATTCTTGAATAAGATCTGCTCAGTATTAACTAGTGTAACACACACCTTAACCCTCAGTACTTACAACAATAAATTATTTAAAAAATGTTAGTCGAATATCTCTGGATAATATGCCATGAAAAAATGCATAAAAAGAGCATATAAAGACTTCAAAAACAATATATATTTTTTACTTATTTATACTTGTACTTTAAAAAAATGTTTTTAAAAAGTATTTTATGCATTTGAAAATATTGTATGATCGTGATTAAAAAACAGAAAAAAGGTAAGATTATAGCATATTATTAGATTTAAAATAATATTAGTATTTATTATAAATATAAAATAATAATTTTTTTCAATATAGTTTAAAGTTGTATTTATTCCTGTGATGGTAAAGCTGAATTTTCAGCACCATTACTCCAGTCTTCAGTGCCACATGATACTTCAGAAATTAATTTAATTTGCTGGTTTGCTGCTTCAAAAGAACAGCATTTATTTTAAATATGTTTTTTTTTTCAACAATATAAATGTCTTACGTCACGTTGATCCATGTGATTTTGTCCTTGATAATTTTTTAAAATTTTTTTTAGTAATAATTTATAAAAACAAAAACAAAACAAAACAAAACCTTTTGGTAGTGTTTTAATACTTTTTTAGATTTTTTTTAATCCAGTTTTCTCCAACATAATCTTTCTTTGTGTCAGATATTTTAATCATTTATACTTTTCAGTATAGAACAATAAAATTAATGTGGATACTGTAAATCAGATAATTTAATCCTGGAGGAGTTTAATGAGAATTTTTTTAATTCATATTGAGATCTCTGTCTTGGTGTATTGGCTAATTTGTGCACAGTTTGAGATATTAGATTAGATTTGATTATATTAGATTAGATTATAATCTCTTCTGAAACTCTAGAGTCTAGAGGAACCACATGTGAGCTCATTGGTATGTTTTTCTCTGAATATGAGAGAAAAAAAAATAAAAGAACCAAAAGTATCCATTTGCTTTCCATTTGATTTCAGTGTTGTTTATGAGAAACAATTGATATTTTAATGAGAAACTTGGCTTTGCTGCACTTTGAGTATTTTGGCTCTAGCATGATAGATTATTTGTGATGTTCCTTATTTGTTACTAAATGTCAAAAACTATAACGTCCTACCTGCTAATAGGTTATTTTTCTATTATTGTTTCTTCTAAAACATTTTAGTAGAACCATCTAAGACAGAGTTGCTACTTACTGAACATTGCTCCCTTGAATCTCCCGAGCATTGACATAGCAAGCTGTGAGCAGTATAATTTTCCTCTGGCTAGCTTATGGCTATCTCTCATTCCTCTGCATTTAGTCTGAAGTAATGTCCTGTAATAACATCCTACCCTGCTAATCTGTTAGCGGCGGTCCTCTGAGGAGCATATGAGGTGTCTGTCATAATACTCTGCATGCAGATGTTGCTACGTTTACCCGACACAAACAGACAAATTCATTTACGCCTTTCAGCTACGGATGAGCGCCGCACCTAATTATTGTGCGAGCCTCGCAGCAGGCTCCAGAAATATGTTTAGCACATGCTAATGCAAAGGGTTGAGGTGGCACCACACACAGTACAGGATATCTGAGAGGTGATACCGGATCCGTCAGCTATAATACCTGCTCTTAATGTAACAGACAGTGAAAAGTAACAGTGATTATATGCCAGCGTTCTCACTTGATTGAGGTTAAGTGGAACACGATGTACAACGTAAAATGATATCAAAATAATGCAATTTCCTTTTTGTGTTTACTTACATGTGCTGTATCTTTTGCGACTGTATTGACAGGTAAGAATATATATACATATATATTTTCTTGTATTTACCAGTTATTTGTTTTTATTCAGCAGCTTTACACCCCAAATAAAAGTTGTCATATAGTATTTCTGACAGGATTCTGATGGGATTTTGTATTATAAAAATGTTATTGTATTTTCTTATTTGTTTGATTGCTTTTTATTATGTAAAGTGTACTAACCTCTTTATTTTTTAAATTTTTAAATTAAAAAAAATACATATATATATTATTCTGGGATTATGTTGCATCTGAGCCGATGCAGTCCATAACCCAGACCAATGACTCCTATGATTGATTTATTGAGATTCAGCAATTGGTTTGATTAATTCATAAATAAGAACCACGTGAATTGAATGATTAATTTGCATGTTATATTGACCATGTTCAGCAGGTTGCTCGTTTCTCGAAAACTCCTTCATATCAGTGCAGAAAGTGCTGTCGTCCCTCTTAACAGACGAGTTGTTTATATGTATGTTGGTGTTTTCTATGATGAAAGGTGTCTGGCATCACCTGTCAAGCTGGAATATGCGATTTCTGTTATTTTCATCCTGGGCTTTAGACGTGTCAGGTTTGATCGGCCATCCGCTACACGTCCTGTTTAACATTTCTCTCACTGAATTAAAAAGCTACTTGATATTTTCCCCGGCTTCACCTCCACAGGGTATTTAGCAACTCCATCGTAGAGAGTATAATCTGTCATCGCCAAAGAAAAGGTTTTCCGTGCCTTTTTGTGTGCGGAAACGCTTGACACATTGGACGGGAGAGGAGATCAATGAGCTGTCAGTCATCACGCACAGGGCTTGTCATTTTCCGTATGATGGGAATGAAAGCAGGTGGGCAGATGGAAGCTGCTTGGTTTCTCGACGATCTACTCGAGGTGGTTTAATCTCCAGGCTCTTGTAGTGGTGGACATTAGATAAAGGGGAGAATTAAACAAGTCTCTTACTAATTAACTACTGCATCCCTTTTCTCTGTAGAGTTTTGAGTTCTTTGTACAAACCCTTGACATTCGTAGGGTAGTGGGCTTGTCTTCTTTATCAAATGAATTTCCCAGGGACCTTGAGCGCAGGTCTTTAAACAAACACAATTAGAAGTGTCAAAGCACCGGCTCTCACTAATGCTCAGCCATTTACCACTAATGTCTAGTGTGTTTTTAACCATAGTTAGATATGTAATGTGCACATGCATGCAATCGTGGCCTCTGTACAGTCATATAAACACTTTCTTGACCTTCTCCATCAAACATTGACCACAATGATGATTTGCAGGTGATTGATGAAGTACTAGTCAAAAAATATTTAATTTGGTTGTAATTCAGTAAGGTGAATAGTTTTAATAGTGATTTGCATAAAGCCAACACATTATGTGCTGTCATTAGAAGACTGTGTTGTAAAATATACTACGATAATCTATGTTTTATTTGCAACTTCAACAAAAGTTGTTGTTTTGACTATGATTCCACTTAGAATTCTTAATACTTTTCAGGAGCCACCAAATATGTATTGGCAAAAGAATGCAGACTTTAGAAACTGCATTTTATTTTATTTTATATAAATAAATGAATGAATGAAAAATAAATCAATATAATATATTATATATAAGTCTGAATTAACCCTACCAGGGACATCTGAATTAACCGTTTAAACCTATCAGTAGCTGGAGACAATCAAATTAGCCAAATCTGCGGTTTTTGCTGATGCAGATTCTGCGTAGGCCTGTTCATGAGTGACCATTTGTAACTAGTTTTAGCTTTTTGAGATAAAAGATTCAAAGCAGATTTATTGAGGCCATCACACAGAAAAGGCTGTGGATTAAGACCTGCAATGTTGACTAAAGTTTTTTTGCGATTTTATGCATTTGCGAGGAGCGATCATGTGAGTTCCTTTTCACATCCAGAGGCTGTGGGCGATTTGGAGACGCAGTCTAATCCTGTCATAATGCCACTTTGTCCCCTGACATCTGCACTTCTCCCTCTCCCTCAGAGTTCCTCTCTTTCTTTGTCTGTCATCCCTTTACATTCACCCCCCAACCTCATCTCTTTATGCGAGCGACCCACATCCAGCAACGCAATTAACCACTTTGATACGTCAAGTAATTACTTCATTTTTCATGTTAAAATGCACCTCATTTAGCGTGGCGCAGAGCAGCTGAGATGGGGAGGGTGGGAGAGATAGGTCAGCGGCGGTTTGAGGAGATTAGCACAAGACTCTCACTGTCTCTCATGGCTCGATGGATTCTCTCCAGAGAACGTGGGAAATGCAGCGAAGGAAGTGGGATGCCATTTTGACCTTGGCAGCCAGCTGCTAACATGCACCAGAGACTTCCCCTCATTCCCTGCACGCAAATGTGGCCTTTTGCAAGGGGAGTGCCTCAGAGTTCCTCCCTAGGCCCCTTCATGATTTTACCCCCCATTATTTAACGAGTCGCATGCCTGCCGGGCAAGTCGAATCTGTCACCCCCAGTGGAAGAGCAGCGTTTCTGAGGATAAGAGGAAGTGTGTGTGCGAATACTCGAGCGTGTGTGGTACTGTTTGGCTACGGAGACTTCGTACAAGCTTTTAGTCGTTCTAAATATTTCAATACCACTTGTGTTTGGACTGCAACTTGAAACAGGACAGATTGGGATAGGGAGGTTAAATCCTTGGCAGAGTCATTCTCTGTGCGGCTGAAGATTCATTCTCTTGATTTCTCTAATGTATTCTTCTGAGGTTTGTGCAGTAATTCAATTTGAGGTAATTGTAGTAGGAATCCATAATTAAAAGGATTAAAATGCAAGCCTTATGACGCTAAGAAAGGGGAAAATCTAGTTCCTGTGATCCTCTGAATTTTTCTGTTGTTGAAATGGATTTCTCATTTGTTTTGACACTACTTGGAATAAATAGGGAGAAAATGACATAAATCATGGTGCCTGTCAGTCTAGGGAATGAGAACACCAACCAGGGTTAGCTCTATCTATCTATCTATCTATCTATCTATCTATCTATCTATCTATCTCTATCTATCTATCTATCTATCTATCTATCTGTCTGTCTGTCTGTCTGTCTATCCATCTCTTTCTCTCTCTCTCTAAGAATGATTGACATTCCTGTTGGTGTTCTCAATATGTAACATACACACACACACCAATATATAATATATATATATTATATATATATATTATATATATATATATATATATGAATATATATATTAGTTCTGTCAAAAATTAGCACGTGATAGTGAATTTTTTTTTCAGTTAATAACAGTGATATTTATTTAAATACATATATTTTTACTAAAGCATTTTTTTTTTTTTTTTGACAAATGCATTAATGGGATTACAAAAAAAATCATGAATAATTGATTCATTCAAACTGTCAGTTTGAACTGAATCACATAAATTAATCCAACTGACCGAACTTACTTCATCTGCATTTTTGCTACTGGCATTACTGCAAATATATTTGATGAATATATCAATATTTGAATATTACCCAACCATACACTCTTACCTACACTCCACATAAGCATTAGTTCTGCAATATGCACTTTCCCAACACACTGTGAACCGGACTGGACACACTGCACAGGTAACACACACATTTCTCTCCTTCCAGATGAGTGGGATGTCAGTCATTTCTGACTGTCTTTGTGGATCTGGTTTATTTTCTTCAGGAGAGTCCAGATAACCTGTACACCCCCGTACGCAGCCCCTCTGTCCTATAATACATGTCTGCAGTGAATGTTCCTGTTTGCTCTCCTGTGGCTATTTCCAGTTGGATGAAAGGTTGTGTGAGCTGGATGTTATCTAAGTAAGTGTGTGTGTGAAACTCATTGTTTCTAACCCTGCTAACCCTCGTAGTATAAGGGCTCAGCCTCATCCGTTTGTCACGGTTCCCCGGTGATGCTCGGAAACAGGAAAAGAAAGAGAACGGACTGATTCATTGTACAGCTGACAGGGAGATGAAGAAAAGAGGGTGGGATATGTTTGGATGTCCTTGTCTCTCAGGATTTGCCATGGATATTTGTCTTGTTTTCCCTCCGTCAGAATTATTTTTTTTCGACTGGCTACGATGAGACACAATATAACACTTGTGCTGGACTCATTTGTCTTAATTTATTCTTCATATGCTACGTTCACAGAGTGTTTTATGCACTCCAGCTGATTTCTTTCTCTACAGTTGCAAAAATTATGCATTGATTCGTTGAAGCAGTTAAAAATTAGGAGTGTGCATTAGTACCTGAGTTCTCAAAAATGACAGCAATGATTCATCATAGGAACATTTTTCGAACTTTTTATTTTTATTTTGTATTTTGAGAATTGGTCACAGTGGCATTTTAGGCAGTACTTTGTGGTCCAAAATAGTTTTGAGATGAAATACATGAATTTGTATATTCATCCATTCATTTATTTATTCACAAATCTATCTATATGTATTCACCCATCCATCCATCCACTCTTAAATCCATCTATCCACCTATTTATTCACAGATCCATCCATCCATCTATTCACAAATATCTCCATCCATCATCCATCTATTGATCAATTTATTCACAAATATATCCATCCATTATTCACAAAACTATCCATCCATACATACATTTACTCTTAAATCCATTGACCTATTTATTCACAAATCCAACTATCCATGCTTTTATGCACAAATCTGTCAATTCAACATCCATTTATTCGTTAATTCACAAATCCATCCATACATTGTTCACAAATCCATCCATCCTTCCATCCATCCATTTACTCTTAAATCCATCCACCTATCTATTTACTCACAAATCCATCTATCCATGCGTTTATTTACAAATCTGTCAATCCATCCATCCATCCATGTTTTCACAAATCTATCCATTCAACCATACATCTATAAATGTTTTCATCCATTTTTTAATCTGTCAGTGACCATGGGATTTAATTGGCTGTAGTAAAGAACACAAGGCATGCATTCTCAGAAAACCATGAAAAAGATGTCTTTCCCAGCATGCCTCTGACATCACTTGCCAGAAACTGGGGAGAATGAGAGATAAAAGCATATATCTACAGTACAGTATGCCGTTTGATTTATAAATTCATCAACCTCCTTTAAACAGAGTATTTAGCCATATGGTCTCTTATATTACACAAAGCTCTTTTTAGTTCTCTTTAGTTTCTTATCCATAATGTTTATGAAACATCTTTAAAATGAACCGGTAATTGAAAATGAAATGAAAGCAATGACCTTATTTTGATTTACAGAAAAAATAATACATTTAAAGGTGGATGAGAGAGCTTGTGTTGCTGATGTGGTTGCACTAGTAGTCGTCGTCGTTGTTCCCGGCCACTGTTTTTGTTTTGTGTAAAGGACGAGAGAACCTCAGTGCTTTCTGCTTATGGATGCAACATCAGCACTCCTGCCAAACTGATGAGAGATGGGCTGATGTAGACGCAAAGACGGCCTGTACCTACCAATCAGACCATATCAGGAGATGCTGTCCCTACAGACAGACGCCCACGTACAGGAGCCTTAAAACAGCTGATTGGATGGTGAAGAGAGTAGAGCATGCTGGACTGTGTGCCTCAATAAGATTCCCAAACACCAGCAGTGGACGTTTCTTTATTCAGGCATGAAAGATGAAAATGCTTTTGCAATGTGTGTTGTTACTTTTATCTCATAATTTTATGATTTTTTTCATGATTTACTTTATCATTTTCCCCAACAGAGCCATCGGTGCCTAGTCATCGCTCGGTTTCTCTAGCACACTCATTGCTCGTATTTGTTGTCCCAAAGCATCTCTGGTTATTCTAAATACTGTCACAATATTTTGAGTGGCACTGGTTGGACTACAGTAATTAGACAGATGGAGAAAATTAATGTTTAGCTCTATTAATGGACTCTTGCATGACTTACACTAGACAAGAAGGCCGCTGTATTGTTGCTACTTAACGAGATAAAAGAAAACTAAGTGTGTTTGGCAGACATCATAACTGATAAATGTTATTTTAGTGCTTAAAATCAGTGAAAGATTTATTGCTCAGAGTTTGATTTGCTGTTGCCCGGGAGACCTGGAGTTTTCAGTTATATTTCATTCAAGTCTCAGATATTTCTCCTAAATTCTCTTTAGCTAATTTAAAGTCTCTATTTGCTTTGAATTTAATATCATCTTACGTCTAGGAGAAATAATTGAGATAAGAAAAGATTTATATAATTTTTTTTTAAAGAGGGTCTGATTTCAGCTTTAGAGCTAGGCATAGCAATAGGTCATATTTTTATATATTATATATTATATATATATATATATATATCTATATTATACAAATTATTATCTAAATGGAAAACAATATTACAACTATAGAAGACAAGAAGAACCAATTAGGAAGCAATTTAGTACAATTGCAATTAGCAATAGTACCACTGTGATTAAGACAGTCCCATGTTTTCATCTGTCTATTCTCTTCCCACATAAATGTTCTCAAGATTATGTACAGACACAAAATTAGGCCTGTGAGATAAATACTGTAATCGACACACTCAACCAACATGATCACATTTGTAGTTTTTAACTAACAGGAAGACTAGAATTCAGAAATCAAAGCGACTTACAGACATCCATCAGATCTAGCTAATTCACATCTTCAGGCACAGTGAAGCAGATCTTTACAAGCCACTGCGTCTCTGCTCTTCTCAGTGCTAAAATCAGATCTGTCAATAAAAACTATTTTTCAAGCACTGATGTTCCTAGTGTTAATGTCCTAGTTTCTCTGTATTGCTCTTGTAATGATGCCAGTACAATGTATAGTTGTACAGAAAGGATATGTTGAAAAAGAACAAGTGTTTGTGTGTGGAGAGAGAGAGAAAGAGCGAGCGAGAGAGCAATGGCCCCTCAGGACTCGCTGGTCCAGCCTTTCTGATGCTCTTGTCAGCTGTAAAACCATTGGCCTGTTATCACCAGTTCTTTGGTTGTCAGGGGAGACCATGTTGCTACACTGATGAAAGCTGTTAGTTTTGTGTTTGCCCATCACGTCGATGCGGTTAAGCACCACAGCTGAACCTAACCTTGAGTTAAGTAACAATTGCAGGCCTTCTTCACTCCTGTCTCCTGTTTCTCCCTCTGTCTCATATTGTTTTTTATCTCTGTCTCTTATGGATCATAGAAGCTTAAAAAAAATATTTGACTTTAAAAGCAAGGCTCTGAATGTCTTTTGATTCTCAGTGGGCCTCTTTCATGAAAGCACAAGGGATTTATGTGTAATTCTTTATTTAAAACTTTCCTGCTTATTTTGTTATTGATTTGTTTATGCCTTTTTAATTAAATTGTCACATCCCATAGGAAACAAAATCACAAATGTAATTTCTTTAATATCTCAATTGTTTTCCTGGACATTAATGAGAGTAAATGGAAAGCAAATTGTCTTTAATCAAAACTCAAATATCTCATCAAATTCTTTGTATGCTCTTGTATTCTTTATTTGTATTTAGTTGTACAAATTTTAAAAAGTACATTATGTCTCCTGAGATTTTACAAATGATTTACACATATACTCTCAGAAAAAAAAGTACAAAATCTGACACTGGGATGGTAACTTTATTTATCCCTAAAGGGTGCATATTGGTACCTTAAAAGTATTTTATTAGTGCATAAAACATACATATTAGTACTTAAATGGTACATATTAGTACCTTTTGAACCTTTTTTTCCCCTGATAGTGTATGATTTGCTTGTGTTTCTCAAATGTGGCCCATTCACTCTAATTAAAGTCCTTATCGGTTTAAGATTTGTGTCGAGAAAGGTGCTTCGGAGAGGTTAGATGTGGCACCCGGTGGTCATCTTGGCTCAAACTAGGGGCACATGTGCTAAAGAGCCAGAAAATTCTGTTTTGTCGCTGCTCCAGCCACTATCAACACAATCAGGTACGTCAGGAACAAGAAAGAGAAGAAGCCATTTTCTGAAGAGTCTCAGCTGTTTGAGAGTCTGGCAAAATAGATAATGGAATTAAATGTGTTGGTGTGACTTTGTGTCTCTCCAGATGTGCATAGATGGACAGGTAGATGTACTAATTCAAAGTAAACCTTCTGATAAACATCGGCGTGACTGGTGCAGTATGTACTGTATGTGAGGTTTGCACCTGCTAACAGTGACGCTCATCACTGTACATACCCACAATCCACTGCATCCCCTGAGATTTGAATCATACAATATGTTCCATACTGCCATGCAGACTCAAATTATTTATCATGAAACAGATGTCATTTTGCTCTTGAGTTTGAATTGTTAGTGTTTGTATTTGAACTCATGATATAGAGTTTGCTTTGAATTTGTCACATATTTCCTAGAACACCTACAGCAACAACAGAACTTGAGATAGTCATGATTTTGTAAAGACATTAATAGACTTTGTTCGCTGATTGATTGTTTTGTTAATCAAAATAAATCATTATTGTTACATCAAAATGCAAATCAAAGTTATGATTTATAACTTTTTTTTTTGTTTTCAATTTAAATACATTAATATTACCAACACATCTTTAATCTGCTTTGTTGTTTTCTTAATCGAAACAAATCATAATTGTTTTATGTGAAACAATGTAAAAGGAATAGTTCACATATTTTTCATTTACTGATTTTCATGTTGTTCTGAACACGTCTTACTTTCTACTTCCTAGCTTTAAAATAAAAAAATAAAAATCCATAACAGTCCTCTGAAGTCGTTAGATATCTTTCTGTGAGGAACAGAGTGAACATTTAAAGGGATAGTTCAATGAAAACCCTGTCATCATGTACTCACCCTCATTTTGTTCTCTGTCAAAAAATGTGCAAAAAACTTTACATTTAGGGGTACGAAAGTACACATTAGTACCTTAGAGTAGTCATATTTACCCTAAAGGTACTTCCATGAATCTTAGTAGTAAATAAGGTACACACATGGGTAGCACCTTTTTTTGATCGTCCACTTTAGACATTCTACTAACTATAAGTAGCTTGCACCTACATGTCATCTACCAGTCATTAGATTATAGCGACTGTGCTACTTATGTATTGCAAGTACATCAATTTATTCCACTAACCCTAACCTAGCAGTCGACTAATACTAAAATGAGAGTTAGTTGACACATGTGACCCTGGACCACAAAATAGTATAAGTATAAGTATAGTATAAGTAAGTATAAGTAAGCATATTTGTACAAGTACAAGTACAAGTATAAGTATATTTGTAGCAATAGCCAAAAATACATTGTATGGATCAAAATTATTGATTTTTATTTTATGCCAAAAATCATTAGGACAGCAAGTAAAGATCATGTTCCATGAAGATATTTTGTACATTTCCTACTGTAAATATATCTAAACTTAATTGTTGATTAGTAATATGCATTGCTAAGAACTTAATTTGGACAACTTTAAAGGCGATTTTCTCAATACTTAGATTTTTTTCAATATTCAGATTCCAGATTTTCAAATAGTTGTATCGCGGGCAAATTGATTGTCCTATCATAACAAACCATACATCAATGGAAAGCTTATTTATTCAGTATTCAATTTTGAAAAATTGACACTTAAGGATGGTTTTGTGGTCCAGGGTCACACATAGATGCAAACATACTGAGAGTTATGTGAATGCTAAAGTGGACTATCAGAATAAAGTGTTAACCAGAGATGTTCCTTTAAGGTCCGCTTGCCCAAGGTCTGATCGTGCTCAGTCAGAGGAATGGGAATGGCCGGGGTGTGACATCCCTTTTTTGTTTTCTGTGAAATATTAAGTAGGACTGATGTCTGTGAAAGCCTGCCAGGACCTGGAGCTGCACACATTTCAGAGATACAGACTGCTGTTTGCTGTCAGCATTGATCAGCTGGATGAGTGGGAATGGCTAAATGTGTACAGCGATAGCCCTGCTGCTGTAAGTGAGGATAGGCCATTAGAGTTTGGCTTCACACTTAGATGTACACGTCCTCTCACATGTGATTTGAAACGGTAGCTTTAGGTAACGGGCACCTTTGCTGAAAGGAGCAAATATTTAGGACACTAACGTCATGAATGATCAGCAGAGAAAGCAGACACTTATTTTGAAGCACCTCCACAAAAGTAGATGATGATAGATGAAGTCAATGTAAAAACAATACTTTCTCAATACTTGATCCTGTTGTACTGAGAAAAAGATTTTCTTCATGATCGTTCATCGAAATGTGAATTTTGCTTTTCAGATGATTTCATGAATCTCACTTAAGTTTATAATCTGGCACTTTTTGAGTAAAAAGCATGCACTTCTTACAATCCAATTAATTCCCAAATGGATACAGTAATTTCTGATAGAGATTTCTAGCCTAGGTTATCTTCTTGTTTCACTCAGATGTTTTACATGACCTAAATAAAATCGGTTGCTGATGTACGTTGACTTTAAACTCATCTGAAGGTTAACATGATCAAATCAATAGGTTGTTCTGTGGCTTTGGGTTTATTCTATTTGATTTTCCTG
Source organism: Sinocyclocheilus anophthalmus (assembly GCA_018155175.1). Taxonomy (NCBI): domain Eukaryota; kingdom Metazoa; phylum Chordata; class Actinopteri; order Cypriniformes; family Cyprinidae; genus Sinocyclocheilus; species Sinocyclocheilus anophthalmus. The sequence continues at coordinate 42,041 of JADLZN010007147.1, forward strand.
TGGATAGACATTGATTAAGAAATAATGGGGGTGAAATTAGGTCAGGCTCGCTGCTGTTGATTGGTTGTTTATCTTCTTGAGCAGTTTATTATCTTTGTGTTTTTGCTGATATCATTCGGAAGAAAGAATGAGCAAATGCCCTATGAGCATTTTGGTGCTTATTAGCAGTCCCTGAGCTGTTGCTAGCAGCCTTGGTCAATTTTGTATGCTGTCGAGAGCTTTTCTTTGAGGAGACAAGGTGTACCTGAAGTGTTCTTTTATGTAGACACAGCTGAAAGTACAGGGTAAAGCCCCAAACCCCAAAGCAAAAGTTGGAGTCCAACCAATAAGATGACCTGTTGTATGTTTTTGATGTGTGCATGTGTGTGTTAGCGCCCCTGAATTGGCTTCCCATCCATCTGCGGTAAGACTATCAAAAGCTATCCTACTTTTCAGACAGCTTTTGGTAAGTATCGAGATTAGGGAATGCTAGCTTTTTTGCCCTCTTTACCACTTTTGTTTTAATGAGAGATAGGACAGGGACACATTGGAAAAGACAATTTTATGCTGGTCCAAGCTGCTGGTTTGGTATATATACATATGTTAGAAATTAATACTTTTTTTATTCAGCAAACATGCATTAAATAGATTAAAAGTGGCAGAAAAGACATTACTAATTTTAGAAAATATCTGTATTTCATAAAAATGCTGTCCTTATTCTTCTAAGAATCCTAAAATAAATACAACAAATAAATACACACACATACATACATCTCAGAACATTATGGGAACTATTTCCATATATCAGCATTGATAATACAATGTTTTTTTTTCTTGAGCACCAAATCAACACCTTAAAATGATTTCTGAAGGATCATGTGACACTGAAGACTGGAATAATGGCTGCTGAAAATTCAGCTTTGCTTCACAGAAATACATTAAATTTTAAAATATATTCAAATAGAAGACAACTATTTTAAACAGTAATAATATTTTTCAAAATTACTGATTTTACTGTATTTTGATCAAATAAATGCAGCCTTAGTGAGCATAAGAGACTGCTGAATAGTCCCATCATCTCAGCAGTGAGAGCAAGTACTGACATTTAAACGTTAAATTCAGAGCTTCTGAATTAATGATCAACACTAAGTTCTTGTTTGCGCTGATCCATGATCTCTAATCGCACAGGGGTCTTGCTAAACGGGTGACGTCTCTAACTTATGACAGGAACATGACAACTGTGAGTTCACTCAGACTAATTGTGGATGCATTGAGCCACCCTGACATGATGTATAATTTTCCACATAGAGAGAAATGGAAGGAGGGCAGAAGAATGTCATGTTGGGAAACGGTTTGACAAAGTGTGACAATGATGGAAGCAGACTTCTCTCTTTGCTCTGGGCTTGCTGTGATAGAGGATAGCAGGTTGTTTGCACGATCCGCGCGGCCCTGACAGGGATTATCGAGGGGAGAGACGGAGGGCGATTGCAAAGAGCTGTTCTTGCAATTCAACTCTCTGCAGCATGTTTTCTTCACTCTGGCATATCCTGAGCGCTGCACTGACACCAAAATAGAGCGTGGCATAGCGGATGTTTGGATGTTAACGCAGAGGTGGGCATTTGACTAGAACGTGTATAGACCAGTCCGAGCTTTTACACTGCACAGCCATCGACTGAAAATGCGACATCGTGTTCCTGGAAGGACCTTTAGCCCTCTGCGTGCATTCATTTCAGGCAGTGGAAAGCATGTGTGATGCTGATGTGAATATTCCAGTGACCTGCTGTCCCCGGGCACTAATAGCGCGATGTAGCTTTAAGTCACAATTTCTACTGACTCTCACAAATAAACCAGAATGATTACAGTTCAGGCTAGATCAGTGTCAAACTCGTTTGAGGTCCAGGGTCGGATCGGACAAAATGTCACCTTACACTTAACAGGTTCCAAATGTTCTGAAAGGGGGATTAAACAGTGATGCCATTGGAGAACCAGTTTTTGGTTCCCCAAAGAACCTTACGGTGCACAGTTTTTAAAAGAGCCATGTTTTCTTGGTGTGAAGAACTTTTAATAATCTAAAGAACCTATAGGAATGGAACTGAGAGGTTGAGAATGTTAAAGGAACACTCCACTATTTTTGAGAATAGGCTAATTTTACAACTCCCCTAGAGTTAAACAGTTGAGTTTTACCGTTTTCGAATCCATTCAGCCGATCTCCGGGTCTGGCGGTAGCACTTTTAGCTGTAGCTTAGCATAGATCCGTTAGAATCTCGCTCAAAAATGACCAAAGAGTTTCGATATTTTCCTATTAAAATTGATTCCGGTAGGGGGTTACTCCCCAAATTTCCGTTTACTAAGACCGACGGAAAATAAAAAGTTGTGATTTTCTAGGCCGATATGGCTAGGAACTATAATCTCATTCCGGCGTAATAATCAAGGAACTTTGTTGCTGTAATGATATTACACAGCGCCGGAAAATAGTCCCCAGAGGGGGAACTTCCAACGGAAGGCACCAGTAGCGGGCCATGCATTTTACACCTCGGCCTTCAGTGGGGTCTACTGAATGAATCCTCGCTTCATACCTCAAATGATGCCACGGCTTAGAAACCATAATATTACACCGTATGCAGTTACACAGTGGCATCATAACAGACGGTCTCTATTTAGCGAGACTGAATGCCATACTAAAGAAAGAACCAAATTAACAATTGCCACACAAACCTCATCTGTAGCTTGACGCATTCACTAACAAAAATTACACCATAATCCAGCCGATGGTCTTACAGACATTATTCATCAACAGTATTTATATTACAGAAGCAGTGGTATAATAAAAATAAGGTGATTACTTACATGTGGTTTTAAGTGATCTCACAATTGATGTTCTCTTACTGCTTTGCGTCTTCACGAGTATCCCAGCCAGCCGGTTGTCAGCGCACGGCCGAGAGGAAACTCTGGTTCTAAGCTTCCTAGGAAGTGCGCACGTAAACATTAAAATACAGTCATACAAGACGATGAGAAAACTGTATACATCTGTTTTAAAGTACCTCTGTGATCTCATCTCCGCTGGTCTGCCTCTGCAGTGCGCGGCCCGGCGGAGGAAAAGACGGTTATAAGCTCCATCGGGAAACTCGATATTCTTACGGCACTTTAACCTGACTTAATTGTGCAAATAACTCAGCATACAATGCAGCATGAGAAAAGAGTCAAAACCGCAAATGACCCATACTCTAGTGGTTTTTCCTCTTCACGAGTCTTTCACACAGCCGGTGCCGAGGAAGTGTGTGGTTGTTTTTCGCAGTCATTACGACTACTGTTTTTAGATTTACTAAATATAATAGGCAAATATTTTTTTCAAAATGCACTGAATATCTAAACCTGAGAAACAGTAATAAAAGTTTTAATAAAATAATTTACAGTGATGCTGTTTGCTAGCTAGTATGCTGACCATCCAATCAAAGGAGGAGAAAATGCTGACGTTATCGTTAGCCAGCTAGATGGCCCTGGTGCTGCCAACTCGAAATCTGATTGGTTAAAGCAACAGTTTCATTGCCATTGATTTAAGCTAACAGACGCCTGCAATGTTGATTCTGAAGGCCTTAAGGCAGATTTCTTTGACCCTGGCAACACGATTGCTGAAATATGATTAGATAAAAGCTCTAATATTAACATACTCTGCTGGAAGCAGTGCAACCAAGAGATAAGCTATGAACTGAAGAGAATAGACTGTTGGAAATAATTTAATACACATTCATGGAAAAATATATTAAACTAAATCAGTGATTCTGATAGTGTTTAGGCCAGCAGAGAAGGCTTTGCTGGCCCTGACGGCCCACCACTGGAAGGTGCGCTGCCTGTGCAAGCAGGTGGTCACGTTGGTTATGTTGACGGAAGTTAGCCTATTTTCAGGCGCTGCGTAATATCATTGCGCCTGCTGCACCCATGGAAAAATATCGAAACTCTTTGGTCATTTTTTAGCGAGATGCTAATGGTCTAATCAGATTCAAAGATCTATGCTAAGCTACAGCTAAAAGAGCTACCACCAGACCTGGAGATCGGCTTAATGGATTCGAAAACGGTAAAACTCAAATGTTTAACTCTAGGGGAGTTTGAAAATGAGCCTATTTTCAAAAACAGTGGAGTGTTCCTTTAAATATTCTCCATGGAAGCACCAATTCCAAGAAAGTAGTTATTTAAGAGTCTAAGATTTGTTTTTGTGTGTGTGTCTTACACACTTAAAAATAAAGGTGCTTTATTAACAGTGTTGGCTCCACGAAGACTCTTTATCATCCATGGAACCTCTACCTAGCTTTTCATAGTAGAAAAGGTTATTGCAGTATTAAAATATATAATGCCCATAAATGGGCACTGAAAGGTTCTTTGGGGGAACTAAAACGGGTTCTCTATGGCATTGCTTGAAAACTACACTTGTGGAACCTTTATTTTTAAGGCGTACGAGTGAAGAATGTTTTAAAAATCCAAATAACTTTTTTTTGTAACTATAAAGACCCTTTTGTGGAATGGAAAAGTTTAGTGGATGCCAAAGGTTCCTCATGAAACCATAGATAAAGAACCCTATTTTTAGGAGTGTATGTGGGAAAAATTTGCTCCACTTCTAGAGCTTTTAAACTCCAGAATTAAAATCATGCTACTTTAATAACCAATACTGGGGTGAAACAGTAGAGAACATTGTAGGATATCAGACCGAATCAGACAAACTAAGATTTGGTCAAAACGTGATGAGAGAGGATTCACAAAAATCACAGAGCCAGACAAAAGGATGTCTAACTCCGAACCCGAGCTAGCAGGCTGAAGCCAGTTCGATGAATTTCCCTACCTCACGACAGAACAGATTTCGGGAAATCCTACAGACTTTAATCTCTGGTCTTAAAATCAGCAGAATGGCCCGGAAACAGGCTTTCCATGCCACATAATGACACTAAAAGGACCTCGAGGCATACTAACTCATGCATATATCTAACCCCCAATCATGTATCTAACCCACTGTTTAACCATCATTTTTTAATCATTTATTGTGTATGTATTTTTGATAACTATTGAATAGCTTAAGGGTTCGTATTCATGTTTAGTATGTGTGTGTTTAATTCTTCTTGCTTGAAACGTTTCTTCCATTCAATTCTTTGTCAAATGTATCATATTATTGTTATAGAAATCATGTCCAAATGTATACTCTACCAGAGCGGGAAAAAACGCAGATCATGTGAATGATGAGATAACAGTCGATTTATGAATGGGAAGGAGAAACATTGCAACACCCCGAGCAAACACGACATCTAATTGGTCAAAGCACCATTTGGGGTGTGTTAAACAGCTTGGTTTAAATACTCAGGACACCATCAAACTGCGCGCTTTTTGTTTTTTTTTGCCTTTTGCCTTTTTGCGGGTCGGACTTTTTGTGTCTAGCTTTTAGCCATGCGGCTTTTAGCTTTTCACTCCTAGTCATGCTTCTTTAGTTTTGAGCGTGCTCTGGCTTAAACGCCAGCTCCTCTGAAACCATGAGGAGAAACGCCACCTGGTCTCGTCAAACTTTAATTCTATTTCTATTTCTTTAGTTTGTTTTTTTTTCCGTTGAGAGTTTCGTGTTTTGATTTAAGTTTGCCTAACGCCGCATCTCCGAAAAGAGTGCCGTCTAAACTTCAACTTCAAACCACAGCTCCGTGTCGTCAGCCAACGCCCAACCACTGCTTCCCAAGACTGAACCTCCAGCCAATCAGAAAAGCGGGAAACCCCTTTCGGCAGACAAGGAAGGGAACCCCGGACACAGAAACGCAAGTACTCCAGATACTAGCTGAACTGGTGCATTTAATATAAATTTGAACCTCATTGAGGAACTCAATGCAAGGGTTAATTAAGTGATTGATGGTTGTTCAGATCTATACAATTGCACATATTGCTGTAAACTTGGGATTTCACATTTTCATTCTCTTAAACTAATTATTTTCCTCAATTTCTCTCTTTCTGCAACTGTGTGTGAATGCATGTGTTAGATTAGTTAATATGTCTTAGATTTATCCAATAAAGACTTATTTATATTGAAAAAAGAAGTATCTTGTGTTTTGTGCTCACAAGTTAATGTCTTAAACTGCCGATCTTGTTACTGTGCTAATTAATAGTGTTTTCACTATATTTTGGATATAAATATCCATTGCAGAATTGATGTCATACGGCTCGTTCACTGAATCGCTGGCCGTCTCAGTGATCTGCTGTAAAACAGTGATTCTGTCCTAATTCCCTTGCATATTAATGGTGGAGTTCCCTTTAAAATCTTAAATGATTCCCTTTGAGCTAAATTATTGACCTGTTTCCCTTACAACATATAGAGAGTACTGATTTAACTCACCTGGGGCTTTTAGATACATATGACATTGCCAGTTAGGAACTATTAATAAAATAATTACTTTCTTTAAAGAAAACCACTCACTGCTCTTGGGTGGTTGACTTTAGCTTCAATAAATCATCTAAGCTGAATATTAACACAAAGTTTGACCGAAAAAAAAAAAAAAATGCTCTCTGAGTTTAATTACAGACCTGCTTTTTAGTCTCCAACAGCACTGAATCAGTATTAATGCATAATATCTAATACTCACTCAGTGGAGATTTGGAAATAAAGTAATGAAGTTGACTTTTATAATGTTATTTCTCTTGTACCTGTTCATATTGCATTTTATTATTGACTTAAGCAGTTTGCACAAACTTCAAAGTGGGGATGGGAATGGTTTGCATGGGGACCACAGATCCAATTTTATCTGAAAAGCATTATTTCACAGATATGCCAAGCGCTGATTGCGGCACATAATTAAAAGCAAGGTACTACTTTTTTTTGTTAATGTTGCTTAGATAGATAGATAGATGGATGGATGGATGGATGGATGGATGGATGGACCTGAGCTGTGTATCCACTCCTGGCTGTCAGAGACAAGGCTGTCGTGCTCCACAAAGACAAGCTCAGCCTAATAATATTTAATCATAACAGCGCTCAGAGCAAAACAACAGCAATCCAATATTCTTCCGCTCTTTTCCTCTTTCTCGCACACTCGTTCTGTGTCAGTGTGCGATAGATTAGAGCTGTGGGACTAGAATAATGGGGTTTAGCTCATAATACGATTGCCTGGATTTTAGTGCAGATTACATATCTAGTCTGCATGACCAGAGAAGAAGCCTTTAACACAGGTAATAACATCAGCTTTCATTAGGTTTAAGACACTTTAGGACTTTGATTCCCAATCAGGAGGACATGGGATCACATAAACAGGTTCAAGATTTTTTTAACCTATACATTTTTTTTAGGCCAGTTTAGTTTAGTCTTAAGAACTAGTCTGACCAACTAGCAGTTACCAAGGGGTAAATTAATCATATTTTAAGATTCAATTGACAAATTATACGTTTTATGTAACTGACTTCAAAAAAAAAAAAAGACCAGTCTTAAAAGGGAAAATAAAAAATAATCATAATAACAATAATGATAATATATGACTAACTTGTAAGACTAAGTATTTTATGCAACCGGCCACTGTTTTAATTTAACCCTCAGGTTGTGTTCTGATCATTTTACCCCAGAGAGGATTTTCTTTTTTTCCGACAATGCAAGTAATGTCAGAATGGACAAAAAACTACTGACTTTCTACATAGGGATAACACTAGTTAAAAAAAAAAAAAAAGGATACATTTCTCATATTTACAAATAGTGGATTCAATCTTTTTAATTAACGTCTTTCAACTTCTTTTTTTTATTCAACGTCTTTCAATTAGGGCAAGTTTTCTTTTTGGAACCAAATAATTGTAGGCCTCACTGATTTTTATTTTTATTTATTAATTTTTTCACTCAAAACTGAGGTGCTTAAACTCAGATTAATGAGGCCTATTATTAACCAGTTCCAAAATGAAATGCAAAACCTGTGCTAATTGAAAGAAATCAGGATCACAAAAATATTTAATCTAACATGTAATGATATAGCATAATGAGAGATTTACAAGTAATTTAAAAAGCAAAAATGAGGTCAATTCGGGACAACAAATAAGGTAAGGATTTCCAACCAAGCAGAAGAAAATCTGTTGTTGTAGCAGCATCACAAGTTGTATGACTCTGAACAAGAGCTTTGCTTATCATTCAGGTTGATAACCTTTATGCTCAACGATTGAAAGTGCGTTTTGAGAAAACTCTTGCCATTTTTATGCACAAGATATTTCGTGAATGGGCTGGGGGCGGGACGTCTGAGGTTGAGACTATTTTCTACAGAACAAGTGCAAAGTTTTATAAAAAGTTTCTTAGAGCCGTACCACATATCACACACTGTTCTCTATCCTTGCCAACATATTAGACCAGCGTTAATTCCCAGGGTTGGAAATTTTAAAGCCGGGCTCCTGCAGTAATTGCAGTTCCTGATAATCTATAAATCATAGCTGAGGTCACCTCATAAGCTCTTATCAGCCTGAGATTAAGGAATACTCATATTTGCACCCCTCCTTCTTCTGTTCATCTAATTTTGAGGAAGACTAGCCGCTGGAAAAGATTGATTATGCTTTCTTCACAACAACGCATTAGCTCTTAACGTGCAATTTCATCGCATCCAAATGAGGGCAGGGTTATTTGCGACTGAGAGGAGTTATCATACCAAGACTAGAAGATAAAACGGTTAAATGACAATAAAAAAAGATCACAACAGTTATTAAAGCAATTTTAAAGACCCTCTGAGGTCTGTTTTACATGTTTGGATATTTAAAGCCAGCATGAAAGTGTTTGCAACTCGTTTTTCTTCAGTAATCTGAGGAAACAGAATATTCAACAAAAAATGGATTGTTAGAGAGGAGATACTTGGTGGCATCAGTCAGAAAGGAAAGCTGTATAAATGTTTGAAAGATTCTGATTGGTTTCTCACTCACAATAAAAATGGTAACTTGTATTTGGAAGGTAAATACGGTCAGTTATGATTTTGTGTTGCCTTGACACTCTGAACTGTATTAAACTGTCTGTGTATTTTAGATGTGGTGTAGAGACCCTTCATGCCACATCATTGCAAAACTTGGTTGGGAGGCAGACAGATCATCAACTCGATCCATCACAGACAATTTAACGCTTGACTGCCTTCTAAGTTGAGACCACATTTGCTGTAACAAGCTGCAGCTACTGTGGCAAGAACAGGGGCCACTATGCTGACTATGCAGGGATCTTCTTGTCTGTGTAATGCCTGATGGGACCTTCCAGCATTCAGTGAGAGGGATGCTGTGAGGAGCACAATGTCTCTTGCTTTTGCTTTGTTTCCCTTTTCTGTTTTAATGCAAGAGACGAGATGTTACCCTCATGGTTATAGAGACAACAAGCCCCTTTTTAATAGCTCAAAATACATATTTAACAGTGGAGTATTCGGAGTTTGACTTTGAAACTATCTTTTTCCTAGTATTTATTTATTTGTTTGTTTGTTTGTTTATTTAATATTTATTATTATTATTATTATTGTGTGTTGTTGTTGTATGTTATTTAAACCACTAGTTATATAACATGTAATATTAAATTAATCTGATACATTAAATTATTATTGTTTTTTATATTTAAAACATTAATAAGTGCAATGAATTTTCACATACTTTCAAAATATTTGTTGGTGTACACTCTGTAGCGCTTAATTTCTGCTGGTCTATTTTGATTAGTTTTATTATATTTTTCATTGTGTATTTGTTCTGTATTTTTTTTGTGTGTGTGTGTTTTGTTGCCACATTTCACCCAATATACTGATTTTGCTGAATAAGTCACACATAAATCTTTACATAGCTGGTGATAAAAAGGAACCCTTCAATGATATCTGTAAACTGGGTTTCAATCAGATCAGGGAGACATATTAAAATAATTTGAAGGGAAAATAAGTGTTTTATTTTATTATTTTTCATTTCATTTTGTTTTATTTTTATGTTTTATTTTTTTATTTTTTCCCAAACATAAATACAGTAAAGTCAATCACACGATGAACATGAACATGACGGTTAAAAGAAAAACAAATTAATAGTAAAGGAAAAAAAAGAGTCAAACATGCCCTCCTGTATAATCTTCCTACATGAATAAGTCTAGTTTTTAGTCAAATGAAAGGTCTGAGCTGAAATATTACCATACCGATGCATTATTTTGGGTTTTGATGCATAAATTCATGCCGTCTATTGCCTGGAGATGGAGAGCAATGTTTTATACAAACAACGTTGTTTAATGTTTTCTGCTTCTGAGTGTTTGCAATGAAAAATAATCATGCATTGTTTTTTTGTCCTTGAATGGAACAAAATGCTGTCTGTATAAATCTACAAATAGAAAAAAAACATTTTGGGGGGTGTTTTACTGAACAGCTAAGAGCAACGTAATACTAGCAGATGTTGTACATTATCACGAGTGTTATCATAATCATAATTCTGACATTAAGAACCTCACTTAGTAGTGGTGGATTTGAAGTAGGGGTATCACATATTTTTTCATCCATATCCTAATCTACCTGTAAACGAAATTTGATGTTGTCATGACAATCACTGCGTCTTGTTTTCTCAGGCTGTGCATGAAAATCAACAAGGCAACATTTAGTAAAAAAGGAGTGTACAGTTGCCGTTTGCATGTGAATATATTTACAACTGATTATTCACCCCAATAAAATCATGCATGCACTTTTTATAGACCGTTTCGAAACCACCTAACATGAACAAAACTCATATTCACACAAAGGACGATAACTGCAGCGATAACAATAACTATGAAGTAATAATAAACGTTCTAATTAAAATGATAACGACACAGAAACAATATCATTAGAATCACTTTCAGAACCATTTATTTTTCTAGCTGATGAACGATACAATCATTGACAGCCAATCAGAATCCACTGTTTAGCACTTAAAGCGACAGACGACAAAACTGCAGCTCGTACTTACAGTATAATAAAAAAATGGATTGTGGCGTGTGTGGGTGATAATCCAGCGATTGTTACGTATCGTACACTTTATTTTAAGAACCCGTTATCGCTATTAACTAACTATTGACAGGACGTTATGCCTCCCCCCCCCCCCCCCCCCGTACCATCCTACTTTGCTGCTTCTATATTTAGTCGGTCGTTGTTCCTTTCGGTATGGGGAGGCTTCAGCGTTTCCACTCTGGTCATGCTCCCCAGGCTCTCGGCTTTCCCAGTCCTTTAAATAGACCACCTGTTCTCTTCGTCATAACTCGTTTTACATGAGCATTGGTCCTAGTTATTCTTTAGTACGTTCTTGGTTGCAATCGACCTTCCCTCCGTCTTCTTTGCCCCCGCGGTTCCCTCCTATTTTCTCCAGGAGCCCTGCATGTGCTGGCCTGGCTGCCCCCCCAGGCGCAGGCCCCTCGGCCTGTCCCCCAGCCCGGGACTATTTTGGGTACCAAGAACTACCATACCATAATCCATAGCCCTAGTGCCTTTAAGGCTACCCGCAGGTCATTAACAGTCAATATGACCCTGCCTCGTCTAAAGTGAATCCACTTGACTTATGGAGGGTGCTACTGTGCATATAAACACCTGATTATTTACATAAACGACATATCCGCACTCCCACAGTGTGTCACATTGAAAGACAAAAAACAAACAAACAGGTGGCAGTGCTAACACCCCCAACCTTGTTCTGACCCAAAAAAAGTTGAAGATGTAGATGTGAAAGGGATAGTTCAGCCAGAATTAAAATGTGTTGTTAGTTCCTCACCCGTGCCGTTATTTTTGCCAGTGAAACACAAAAAGATCATCCATAGAACAAAAGTTCAAAGTGACCACAGCTGTCAAGTTATTTCAAAAATGAAATAAACCCTGTAAACAGGTCATATATGTGCTATTGTACAATTTCAGAAAACTTAAAATATAGTGCACAAGTCATATGAACAACCTTTTTGGTGTATTCATGATATTTTCTGGTCTTTTTTTTAAGTTTGGCTGCTGTTGTTACCATGTGGATTACGTGAATATGATGTTCTTCATTATTTGGGTGAACTATCCCTTTATTTGTGGTCATTATATTTTAAGCCAGACTTCTCTTCTCAAACTCTCGGTCTTGTTACTGCAATCAGTAGATTGAAGTCAAGTATCATTTCTGCTATATCTTTGATAGTGGTTATTAAAGATGGTTAAATATTGCTCCCCTCAGGTAATGTGGATTAAATGATGTACTGTGTGCAGGTACACTGCAAGTTGAAATTTCAATCGTTATGGAGTGTATGTGGCGGGTGGGGGGGAAGATGGAGAGCTCATGGTAATTACGCTGCTGAAATAACCAGATAGGGTTTTATTACCAAATCTCTCCAGGCGGCAGCTAATGTTCAACACAAGGAAAAAAAAAAATGTTCCTCTTTTCTCACTATCTCATTCTCTGAAATGTAAACTGTCTGCCAATGTGAACGGGCAATGGTTAAAGAGACGGTTTTCCCATTTTAATGTGTTCTCAGGCTATAGTGTTAAGTGTAAATGATGAGCAGTGGAAAAAATAAATGGTCTTCATACTAATCAGCTTTTGTTCACTGTATCACAACTAGTGACTACAATATCTGTGCATGTGTGTGCAATGCTAGTGTGTAATGTTAGTATATCGTATACACTATACACTACTGGCCAATGGTTTGAGTCGTTGTTGTCTTTTATTTATTTGGTTATAAATCTCTTATGCTCACTAAGACTGCATTTATCTGATCAAAAATACAGTAGTAATACAGATATAAATAATAAAATAACTACACTAGTAGTACTAATATGAAATAGTATTGCTATTTAAAAAAATAGTTTTTCTGTTTCAGTATATTTTAAAGTAAGTCTCTGTGAGCCAAAGTGGATTTAAGCATTATTATCAAGGCTTCAGTGTCACACGATTCTTCAGACATCATCGTAATATGTGGATTTGTTGCTCAATAAATCAATGTTAAGAAGAATTGTGCTGCTGAAGATTTTCTCATATATATAGATGAAACACAGAAGTATAGAAACATTATAAATATGTGTACTGTCTCTTTTAATGAATCTAATGCGTCCTTGTTTTAAAAGTCCAAAAAGAAAGAAAGTCTTATGATTGGTAGTGTATATGTATAAAATATCCTCTGTAGGTTATTCAATTAAAGATTATATAAATGTTTTGAATGAACAAGGTCCGGGATGGGCTTAGTTTTAACCTCCTGAACTCCTTGTATCGATTTGTCACCTTTACACGTGCCGCAAACTGCCTACAGTGTGTTCCCTGACAAGCTGATCCATATTACACACACACACATAGAAAGTAATAGCAGATAACTGCCAGTTTCAATCTGATGATGCTGGATTCAGTGAAATTTCCTGGACTCAAGTACACCTAAGTGGTGTAACAATTCATATAATGGTTGCTTTTTAGGAACAACTAACCACACTGGACTTGATAAAGTTTGCAAAGTTAGTTGCACCGAATATTTAAACGATATTCAGAGTTATGTTTGAGGCATTTGAAGCAAGAAAACCCGATTGAGAGCAGTATATTTTAATTTGTTTTTGTTTTTTTAGTTAATATATATTCATTACTTCTTTTATGTACAATATATCTGCATAGTTCCAAATGTGATATTAATTTTATAGAACACTTCAATAAACAAGAAGCTAATGATGTGTAACATTTTAGACACAATATTGTCAGTTCTGTCTGTTCTTGCTCAATGTCACTGATGAAATAGTTCCACACAAAGCCACAGCAGAACTGTTGTGCCTTTTTGAGCAACACACAGTGCTGTTTCATCACAAAATCCATGTTTTGGATGATTCAGTGACTCGTTCATAAAGTCAGTAAGTCTGAACAAATCAGCTGTTTAAATTAATAGTTGAATAAATGACTCACTCACTCATTAAGACTCGTTAAGTGACTTGTCGCCACCTACTGGTGGGTTTAGTTTCATATTTAGCATTTTTTTTGTAATAAATAATTTCTATTCATAACCTTACTGCCATTTAAAAATCATTAATTTCATGTCATTATTTATGCAATTATAATTGCAGTGTAAATGCATTCATGCCACCTCTGAACAGTATTGGTATATCGACCCAAGTGTCTGGGCCAGTTTCTGAAAAACGAGTTAGTGGCTCATTGTAGCCTGAAAACAATGTATGTGTAATCAATTGTAGGTTGAATCAACTATTATTGCTGAAGCTCCTTTTTTTGTAGTTTTAATGATTTTATTCAGTATACGAATTCCAGATGCACGTACTATAGTACCATTTACGATAACACCCAACCCTAAATGTCACATAAATGAAAATAAATGATCTTTATAGTTAGCCAGCCTGAATCTTATCCAAATAACTGAAAGGCTAAGTCTATCAGTAGTCGGTTACACCACTCATCGTTACCACCACCACGCACGCACGCACACACAACACAACACACACACACCCACACACACACACACACACACACCCACACACCACACACAAGAGAGAGAGAGAGAGAGATAGAGATGGGAGAGAGAGAGAGAATCACACAGTAAGTAGAGATTCTGCTCATTTCCTGCATACACTAGAGATGTGTGAATTTCTACTGCCGCACACAGGGACACACACACAAACACACAGACACAACACACCCAGAGAGAGAGAGAGAGAACCTACAGCTTAAGTAGAGTTCTGCTCATTCTGCACACATCTAGAGCTGGTGAATTCTCTACCTCCGCACACAGTGACCACAACACACACCCACCCAACACACACAACACACACACACACACACAACACACATGAGAGAGAATTACCGATTAAGTAGCGCTTCTGCTTCTTTGCATACATCTGAGAGGGTGTGACTTTTTACTCCGCACCCAGTACACACACACCCAACCCACCACAACACACACACACAGCAGGAATCATACAGCTTAAGTCGGAGCTTGTCATTCTGCATAATCTAGAAGTGGTGTGAATTCTACTCCGCACACGTGACACACACACTCACTCACACACAACCACACACACACACCCACACACACAACACACACAACCAAGAGGAGAGAATCAACGTAAGTGAGAGCTTCTGCTTTTGCATCCTATAGGGGTGTGAATCTTCTCTCCCGCAACACAGTGACACCAACACCCAACACACAGAGAGAGAGGCGAGAAGTCATACAGCTTAAGCTAGAAATTCTGCTTCTTCTGCCATCATCTAGAGTGGTGTAAATCTTTACTCCAGACACAGTGACACCCCACACACACAGAGAGAGAGAGAGAGGTCTGACAGCTTAAGTAGAACTTCTGCTCTTTCTGCACTACATCTAGAGCTGGTGTGAATCTTCTACTCCCGCACACAGTGACACACACAACACACACACACCTTTGGTGCAATCTTGATGTTCCTGAGGTGTCTGACAGCAGCTAGAGGGCTGCTAAGGGGCCTTAAAATTGGGCATGATGTGGCTGGAACATTTCGTCTCTCTCTCGATCTTCTTCTCTTCTCTCCTCCTCTTCGAATTCTATCACAGATATGTACACTCTCCATTCCCACATAACGCCAGGCCTTCAGTCATTTTTGGTTGTCTCCTGTGTTATGGGTGAAATATGCACGTGAACCAGCTGAAATGTTTTTAAACAGCTCGTCTGTGCGTGTTCGAGTGGCTTTGCTTGCATTTGTTTGGATGTGTGCATATGTTTGAAGTGAATCCATGCCCCCCAGTCAGCTGAGCTGAAATCAGCCTAATTAAATGACAAAAGGAGGACAGGCGGTCTTCTCTTGCACAGCCTCCCGTTATTCTGCCTGATGCACAGTTGTTCTGGCAGTACAGCTCTCTTGAATTACTCGCAATCACCAATGGACTTTATGAATCACTTAAAGGGGCCTTAATCTACATTTTTATTGCATGTTACTTTATTGTAAAGTCCACTTACAATCCAGTTGCTGGATGCTATGGTTTAATGCGTCTAAAACCCAGTCTGTCAGTGACTTAACAGGCAACATCCCATTTAATGATTTAGAACACAATCAAGAGAGCTTTACAGATAACCTAGCGAATATGTAATGATTGCAATGCTGATGGTTCTATTTACACAAAGACATGCATATGCAAATTTGACATTTAAGAAATAATTATTTAAAGTACTCCATCAAACCCCAAACTTATTATTCTCTCCACCCACACCAAACCACACAAACAGGACTGTGGGATCTCAGAAGCAGCGATGGATATGTGCAGATTGCATTCTTACTGTACATACATTCTAGAACATACATATTTAACAGTTGTAAAGTAAGTTGTTCATCAAATATCATGCAATTTCGAATGCAGGAATGCTTTTGCTTTATTTTATGTTACTGATACTATTGGCTACATTTGAAATGAGCAAAAAAACTATGCTATATGTTGAATAGCCATTCATGTCATAAGTTGTCAGAAGCTAATGTTTTGGATAAATAGTTCTGACACCGTAATAGTGACCCATTTTTGCAGCTTAGTTACCATAAAAATATCAAATATAATTTTTTTTAAAAGAGCAGGGAAAATCAAATGTTCATGTTTTTTCATGTCAGCTAAACCATTATAATCTCAATTATTTACTTGAATAATCCCTGATATTTTAAGTAATGCTAACCTTTTATAATTTAATGAATTGTTGAATGTGCACTTGTGACATATTCCGGTCATTGTATTTAATGAGCCTTTTACATTTTTTTTTTTTTTAATTGCTGCATTTTTATATTTTATTGAATTCAGTATTGACATTTCTATCAAAGTCTCTTGAATTTCCTGCAGTTTCCTCAAAAAAGGGTTCACATACTCCCTTTTAGGAAACCCCACTTTAAAGCATATATCTGTAAATTACAGATTATGTGCTCACGCAGATGTACAGGATAATTGGCTCATTCATAAAAGGCAGGAGGTGAAGTTGTTTTATGAAATGATGCATCTGCATGCAGCATCAGGTGTTGGCCCGCCGCTCAGTTCATCAATATGTGTGTCAGCAGTGAGAGACGCAGCTGTATGCAGGGTAATGTAGTCTGTTCCCCAGCCAGGAGCACGGATTACACATGAGAGAAGAGAGAAGGCTGGAATTAGTTTATTCTTGTGTTACACAGACCACGCTATCATGCGACCACCTGCATTCAGACGCTCCAAGACTGTGCATGTGTTTTGTATGCATTTTTTTACTAATGTCTAAGACATTCATGCATTGGTGTTGCAAAGAACCATTGAAGAACATTTATTGGTGACTTTTTACATTTTCGTCTCTGTATGTTGTGTTGTTCTTTCTGTGGTATTCTGGTGGAAGATATTTACGTTGGCGTGAGCTCGTCGTTTGTCATGCATAGCTCTGTGTGAATGATATCTGTATAATACCAGGAATCTAGCTTGTTTGCATAATCCATTTGCGTAAATACAGCATTAGTGATCTGAAAAGCCTAATTGTATTTATATAGGCGGTGACTGACGAGGGTGATTCTAATCAATTGTCCTGGTGAAATGAGCAGGTAAATGGATATTAGAGGATGAGCTGAAAATTGTGAGGATATAGTTTCAGTTACCAAGAAGGCATTCTCCTGTCAGAATGAGATGGCACAAAAAAGCCCAAAATAATGTTTGGATTTTCTTTAAACTCTTGAGATATGAGTTCTGTTGATTTTAGTTTCATATTTAAGTTTTAACTGAGAATACTGACTGTGCATTTTAGTTTTGTGTATGCATTTTGTGTTGTTGAGGGTGGTGAACCATATTCGAGGTGTAAAGGTTTAATTTTTATTCATGTTATTTTTTTTATTTTATTTTTATTTATTTATTCATTATTTAACGTTACTTTGTTGTTTGCTTTGTTTATTTTTTTAAGATCCCTTGTTTTACACTTAATGTTTTTTAGAAATGCTTTTAGAAAATGTGTGTGTGTGTGTGTTTAAAAAAACTAAGTAAAAAAACATATTTTTCAAAATTATTTCTTTTCAACCACAATCTGCATATAAATAATCAATCATTAAATAATAATCATTTTAAAAAGTTTTTTAAAAGTAAACATATTATTTAAAATAAAAATAATAATGTTTTGAAGATGTGCTAACATTTATTTATTCTGTAGATGTATGATTATCAGCATAGGACATTATTTACAATGTTTTACACCGCTATCTCTGCAAATGTTTGTTAAACGGGTTTTATTTTCATGTAGTTGAGTTGTTTCATTTACATATTATTTCATTTGCTTTAAAGTGATTGTTTATCACTACACAATGCATCCAGTTGCACTTCTCCAGATAGAAAGCAGGACATCTGGACATTTTGAGGAGAATGTATTGCAACGATAATGCATCTCACCTAATGCACATATCGCATGCATTTCATTGCACTAAAAGGTTTTTGAGAAAAAGAGAGAAGGAGCATGTTCATTTTATACAAAAATGACCGTTTCAACATAATTCCGATTCTCAAACTTCCTAGGCCTTGGAGTGCAGGATGGCCTTATTATATCCTTCAGACAGACCTTTCAGTCCCAAAATTGAGAATATTATTGGGGGAAAATAACTTCTCTCAGGGCTTCGGCCATGATGCCTGGTTGCAGCAGGAAACAGCGTGTTTTGGACTCTCACATCTAAAGATCCCCTACCTTTTATATATTTGCCGTAAGGGGAATTATGATTTGCTACTGATAACAAGAAAAAGCCAGCAGGTGTTACTCTGAGAGATGGAGTGTCAGACTCCAAAATAGGTGAGGCGGAGAGGGACAGAGCAGGAGGCATTTCTTGTTGAAATGTACTATGGGTAATATTCTCACTTTTGACTAATGGTCACATACAGGGGAAATGCAGGCTTTCTCCAGACCTCGATTGCTTGACATAAAAGCCGTTTTACTGTGGCTTTCTTTCATCTGTGTCTTGGGAGTACTGTGCCTCCACGGCCCGAGAGAGCCTTGCTTAATCACTTTTAATGGCAGTGGGGTTTACAGTCTACTTATGGAAATATCAATACCTGCAGCTTTATGAGAAAGCCTGTTTTATCAGGCGCATTTGTACGACTGTATGCTCGTTTAATCGGCCGCGACATCGGCACTTTGTTTTGGCTTTTAGAAATTGATAATCGGAGCTCTATGGCACACAGTCAAATGTTCACCCTCACGACCACAGAACATGTGTGGGAACAGCATCTGTGATGTTTTACGAGTGCAAAAACACTGAATTTATTGCAGGTGACACAAGTTCATGTTTAGCATCCATACGTTTTACGAACATGTGAGGAATAGTTTCAGCTCCGGCCCTCTGTTTAAAGGAGTGAGTAGGTTTAATTGACTTCTCAGGGACATGCTATCACCGTTATGTCAGTCTCTTCTGGTTTCATTTTGCATTTTAGATGAATACTAGTATAAATAGCATGAATGGATCTTTGCACGTTAGAGGTCTTGTGTGAAAATCTCCATCTAAAAATGAAATGCAAGCTTTTCAGTCGCATCAAGCAGGATTTCTCGCTTTTCAGACTGTATGCGAAACGCTCGGCTAGAAGGATAATTATCTTCGCCAATTGCAAAGCGATCCTGCTAACAAGTTGCAGCCTTCCATTTGAATTTCAGCATCGACTTCATTGCGCTTTACTTGACTTTGACTTGGAAGAGAGAGAGAGAGAAAACAAAATGAACCCCCACGGTGATTTGATTTAATTTACTGGGAAATATTCCTTGTAAGCTGCATAGTGAATCTGGAGAGGTGGAGGGACTAATGCATTTGAAATGATCACCTGCGCTCGAGCATTTTGAAGTCGTTCTCTTCTGGGTGTAAAATTCAGTTTCATCCTCATGTCGCTTTGTTTTGGCTTGACTGTAGTTAGCGTTAATATCCTTCACTTCAAGTGTACACAGGCATGAATTAGCAACCCAGTGAGTTAAGAGTAAGTTTTATTAATGTGTCCTTCCATGCCCTCATTTCTCCATTTTCTTTAATTTACTACATCTGCGATTTTGAAGTTTGGAACTGGATACTTTTCTCTCCCACAAGGCCACATGAGCTGCAGAGCAGTCAGAGGTATGACAGTAAATGGCGGAGAAACATTCAATTTTTAGTACCTTATGAGCTCATTTTAGTGAAAAACTGTTCTGTAAAACGATCAACAGTAAACAATGGGGCAGAGCTTAGCATGTACATTTTGCGATTAAGTATTAATTACTGGTGATGGGAAAGTAACAGTATTGTGATGTTACCTCAGCATAACATTGGGATACCACAGACTCCCTTGAACTCTCAGAAAAAGGTACAAAAGCTGCATCATCACGAGGCGGTACTCTTTCCCAGTTTTTAAAAACAAAAAGCAAGTGGGCACATTGTTTTTACATTTACATTTAGACATTTAGCAGACACTTTTATCCAAAGCGACTTACAAATGAGGACAATGGAAACAATCAAAATCAGCAAAAGAGCAATGATATGCAAGTGCTATAACAAGTCTCAGTTAGCGTAATGCAGTACACGTAGCAAGTTTTATTTTATTTTATTTTTTTAATCAATTAATAAACGAACACAGATGAATAGAAAAAGCATAGAGCAAGAGTGCTAGGCGTTTTGAAACGCCTCTAAAATATTTAAAGGGGTCATATGATACTTTTTTAAAGATCATATTTTGTGTATTTGGTGTAACAGAATATGTTGACATGCTTTAATGTTCGAAAAACACATTATTTTTCAAATACTATACATTTTATTGTAGGTCCTCTATGCCCCGCCTTCCTCAAACACACAAATGCTTCGTTTCCTACAAAGTCCCTCCTTCCGACAAGCGCAGTTTGCTCTGATTGGCCAGCTGACCAAGTGCATTGTGGTTGGCCGAACACCGCAAGCACTCTTCGGAAATGTAACGTCCCTTACCATAACCACGAGCTTCATCTTTCAAAATAAATTTAAAGACAGTTAATAATTTCATTAGTTTTACCATCAGTTCAAGCCCGAAAGGGGAACAGACATAGTAATGATGCAGTACACAAGCCGCGTTAAGACAGCTGACTCTACTGTGATAATGTGACCCTGTCTCTCTCTCTCTCCTCCCTCTCACACCACACACACACACACACACTCACTCGATGCGCAAAACTCCGCATTTGAACGTCAATAGCAAATACTTAAACTAATACCAAAACAGTAGCTGATTCAGAAGCGCCAGATTGTCCTAGCAAAGTCAGAATTACCTCCTCATGAACATACCTTCATGAAACGGTCGTCCATAAAATGCATTGCTGTCCTGTTGTTAGTAATCTTAAAGATTCCTAAATGCATCCCCCCCCCCTACTTCCGGAAGGCCAAATTAAAGTGCTTTTGCTTTCGCACTGAAGTACACAGCGTCTCCCTGACATGCTGCTCAACACTAACTGCAGTTACTGAAACAACGCCTTCCTTTCTTTGCGTGAACTTTTGGGCGGCATTATGCAAATATTCCACATAGTGAGGTAGATATGTGGGGGCGTGTTAGAACGAGCCGTTTTTTGGTAGGCGTGGTTGACTCTTATTTTTTATAAAGAATATCTCTTTGGTTTTGATACTTTAGTCTTTGCAACTTTACAGATATTCTTTTTGTAACACTCCAAAGAGAAAGGACATTTTTAAATAGCATCATATGACCCCTTTAAACGTACAGGTTTCTTCTTATGATTGGAAATATATTGGGAATGTTATTTAAAGGTTACATGAACATTTTTTTTATACTGTTCTACTAACTTTTTCAACCAACATAGAATGTTATTTGGATGTTTATTTTTGATGTTTTATTTCTTTTTTATTTAAACGTATGTCAAATATTGTGTCATATGTATTATGTCGTATATATATGTTTATGTGTGACCCTGGACCACAAAACCGCAGTGTTAAGTCGCTGTGGTATATTTGTAGCAATAGCCAAAAATGCATTTTATGGGTCAAAATTGTTGATTTTTCTAAAATCATTAGGATATTAAGTAAAGATTATGTTCCATTAAGATATTTTGTAAATTTCCTACTGTAAATATATAAAAACTACATTTTTGGTTAGTAATATGCATTGCTAAGAACTTAATTTGGACAACTTTAAAGGCGATTTTCTCAATATTTAGATTTTTTTGCACCCTCAGATTCCATATTCCCTAATTTACCCTACATATGTATTAGTACCTTTTGAAAGGGCATTGCCCCAGTGACAGCATTCTGTTTTTGGGGGTTTGTTTTTTTACTGTAATTGTTGTACACATTAATTTCACTGGGGATCACAATTTTGTTAAAAACAAAATCATATTGACAATTATGTTGCAATTGCGTTTTACTCCGTATTGACAAACAAGCAACAATCTTTTAGCCATCCAAATCAAACATTTAAAATATTGGTAAAAGAACAAAAAAGCTTAACAAAAATGTCAGTGTATAACAGCATTTGTGCTGCAAACGGTGCATCACATTTTAAGGCTCGCTGAGGAGCGCTGTTCTGTTGTTTTCCAAGCAGTTCTAACTCCTAGATAAAAATAGAGGCTATTTTTTTTTTTGTTTGGTTTGTTTTTTGTTTTGAAGTAGGGACCACATCATTTTTGTGATTTTGATGTTTCTGCTTAACTCCGAACATCTTCCCTTGACTTCTCATCTGTAATCACTCTCTGTAGGTCGGTGTTTCTCTCTTGTTGCTGCCACAATAAGAACAAATGCAGTCCTATATTGCTATGCTAGCCATGCAGCACTAGCTAGACCCGAACACCCAGGAGAGATGGCAGATTCAGAGACCCTGTGCTCAGTAATAACAAGAGCTCAGGCTAGACCTTTACATCACGTCATCACCCAAAACACTTCCCAGACACATCAAACTGCCATGAGTCCTCGTGGCCAAGTCATTAGTCTCTTTTTCTCTGTCTTAAAAATTCCATTTACTTCCTCCATAGAGAAATTGATTTTTAACAATAACCTATAAAACTTTGACGACAGAACTACAATGAGCT
This sequence comes from Sinocyclocheilus anophthalmus, assembly GCA_018155175.1. Lineage (NCBI taxonomy): Eukaryota > Metazoa > Chordata > Actinopteri > Cypriniformes > Cyprinidae > Sinocyclocheilus > Sinocyclocheilus anophthalmus. The sequence goes on from JADLZN010007147.1 coordinate 64,918, forward strand.
ATGGGAGTTAGCGTGCAGCTTCTGTAAAGGCCGTAGTCATCACTGGTCCTACACACACACACACACACCCACCCCACACACACACAACACATCTATAGTATCTATATATATATATCGATATATATATATATATATTATATATATATATATTTGTAATTGTCCTTCCCGTGAGATCTACAGCATGCCAATTTACGGTAGAGATGTTTGTACAGTATATACTGTATTCATTTATCATGTATCACTCTACAGTTTATTTCTTCTGACATAATAATTTCAACTTAAATCAATATTTCATGTAATAATAACCAGAATAATGTACATTCATTCGGTCATTATCTCCAAATAATGCCCTTCAGGTTGGCTGACTACACATTATATGTAATAATGTGTCATTTGTAATGTTTGATGTTATTTCTTGTTGTCTGTAAGCGTTTTTGCCTGTTGCCAGTGTTTTCTTCAAAGACATTTTGCTCTCCATCTCTGATGAAAGTGGCCTTGAGATAGCGAGTCCTTGCGGGGTCACCCTGAGCATCACATTTATAGAGCCTGACGTAATGTTGGCACGAGTGCTGGGACCATTTGTTCTCTGTGGATGGGTGTGTGCCAGCCGGAGCTCTGGTAATGGGCTGGGTGGCAGACGGAGACGCTGGGTGCATGAGCACTTGAGTATTTTTCCATTCGGACTAAAGCAATGATTGTGTCTCCAAACAAAAGCTGGAGGTGGACCAGCAGTGCTGCCGTAAAGATCTCCTTTCACAGAATTCATTTCAGTCCATTTACAGCAATGACGTGATCTCTGTATCAGTTTGACACTGGTTTACCCTTGTGTGTACCCTGATGTTGAGGAATGACTGACCGTAACTAATCTATACATTTTTCAGTAGAGTGACATTAGCTCAGCGTTTTTTTTTAAAACTGCATGGCTTCTCTGGTAATAAGGTGTTGCATGACAAAGCATTACTTTGCCGTTTGTGTCACATTGTTTTGCGCTAAAGTGAACTGAGGCAATAATCACACTAGAGTCTGTTTCTCTCTCAAGTATCCTTTTAGTGAACTGGTTAATTTGGCCTGTTCATTTCAGTTAAATTATTCACTCGAGGAGTCACCCCAGAATGTTTCCAGATTGATTGATTGTTTGAAGTAAAATGGTTCAAATGTTTTGTTAAATACAGCTATTTATGACTATAATAGGATTTACGGTAATTTAATTCGTTTATTTATGTACATTAAGGTTTTGATGGCACCAGTCTTTTTATATGTTTTTATTTCAAATTAAATAAAGAATCTTGAACCCAGTGGTTAGCGTTGTGCCTCACAACATTTATTTTAATTAAAATAGGGTTAAATTAAAATAAGCAGAAATTACTGTTTTTGTTTAAGTAAAACATGTCAAGGTGGCGCAAGCTCCCAAGAATTAATTTAATAATTTAAATAAAATAAAATAATAATAATAATAATAATAATACAATTATTACCACTTTGACGAGTAAATTAATATGCTTATGATTCCTTAATAATGACTTTAATCAGTTTTGATCATTAAACGTTCAGTATTATTGATAATTTGGAACTGTTGTCTGCAATCAACATCTTTCTTATATTACTTACTGATAGTGAACGAGTTACCAAATTTAGTAAATATTGCTGTTTATTATAATAAACTAATAAATCTAAACTAATAACTAAATAAGTATAAGTATATAAACTCCTATAAACTATAAACGTTATAAACTATAACCTGGGGTATAGGATAATTTAGTGTACATTAATGTTTTGATGATATTTTAAAATATTATTAAAATGCTATTCCATATGACTAAATAAATAATCTTGAATGCAGTAGTTAGTTATGCGAACAAAATCATTTGGTAACACTTTAGTATAAGGACCAATTCTCACTATTGACTAGTTGCTTATTACATGCATATTATTAACATATTGGCTGTTCATTAATACTTATAAAGCACATATTATGCATGACCATATTCTAACATCCATGATCCAACCCCACACCTACATTTACAACTACCTTACTAACTATTCATAAACAGCATATTAGATTTTAGTGCGCAAATGCATACGTAATACATTGTTTGTTGATAGCGAGAATCGGACCTTAAAATAAAGTGTGCCCAATTATTTGTATGGGTCAGGGCAAAGAGAGGGAATAAGACCCTGGGACAAAGCAGAGGGAGTTTATTAAATAACTATAATAAGCTCGTCACCTGTCCGCGCGCTCTGCCGCCTCCGCCGGTTCCAGAAAGCACGGCGACGGGGACTCTCGTGCATAGACGCCCGCGCTCTATGTCGTCAGGTGGTCCAAAAGGCGAGTTGTCGCTGGCCGTGCCCAAGGGCCTCAATCTGGTCTGTCGCACGATCCCTGCAGTGTCCCTGGGAGTCCGGGGTGACAGTGTCGTGGGTCTGGGTGTGGGGGTGTACGAGATACGTGATATAGAATTTAAAATATATGGGTAAATACATTTATGTTTAAAATATCGTAATATATTTCAAATGGACAGCTTCATTGTAGTTTAACTATTTTAAATAATGTGTTGCTTGTGATTGAGTCTCAATTATCTTCCTCATTACCGCTCTCTCCAAACCACAGAGAATCGAGTTGATTCTTCATTAGTGCTTGCTGTAGCAGCGTCAATGTGCTTCATCAGTTTGGGAATGTGTGCTGTAAACGAGCAGTGCACAATGACTCATTATTCACTACTTTACGATGAGAGTCAACAAACCGAGATCAGCATGTCACCAATGCAGTGCTCGTGCACGTATGCGTGTCAGTGTGTTACTCCTGACTAAAGGCTGTGTTGCTGCATGTTCTTTATTAGCTGTTTATCGGAGTAAACTTAATGAACCTTGCCCTTGGCTTGACAGTTCTATTGTTGTTGTACTGGAGCGAGGGACCATCTGATCACTACACCGTCTGCACAGCACTCCGACACCTTCTGTCAACTGTGAAGCGTACATCTGCTGCCGTATGTGAGAGTGTGTGGATATGAATTTCAGATGTTATTATAGTTTGCACTCTATAGGCCTTGCTTATAAAACAAGCAGTAGGAAATTCAGTGCAAATCAATATTAAATTAATACATTGTTGCATGGAATTGAATGCATAAGAATGCATTTGAATTGTATTATCATAAAAAACTAGATCTGCTTTGTTTTATGAAGTCCAAGGTCAAGATTTGGCTAGTTAGCCCAGCTGAGCAAGTGCAGTTGAGTTGAATGAGAAGTCTAACAGATAGCTTTCTCTATTATCGACCTTGCTGCTGGTAACTAAACTAAATAGCTTTTGTCCTTAAACAATGTCGCTTTTAATTGTGATCCAAAGCCGCACAACACCAACATGTTTAAAACAACCCTTAAAGCTGGATAAAAAAAGTGGATTCCATATATTTAATTTGGTTTTAGATTATTTATTGGCCATATTTTCTCTTTTCACAAAGCACAAATTAGGACAAGGTCTCGAAAACAACAAAAGAAAAAAAAATCAGCATGAACTCCCACATTAATATTTTCCTAGCCTTGTGAAATTCTTTTGTTAGTGAGTTATTCATGCAATAATCCATCTGGAATCATCAGCTGAAATGATCCATCTAACCAATCATTTACTAAAGCAATAATCAGTTCACACACGAGCAGTTACTGCAACAATGTCAGTGACATCTCTATAATTATCATAAGAGACAATGAGAGACTCAGGTGCTGGATGAAGACTTCTGGACAGAGGTTTCATTGACTCTGTCGATTCACAATGAAGACATTATGAATAGTTCAGTTACAAATACGGAAGTCTGAAGCGACTTGTTGAATTTAAGACACAGTCATTGGGGTCCTTGTGGTAATTTAATTTCCTGTTTTATGATTTTATTGTCGTGTGACAACAAAACAGCTGCCTTCATGTTGGTGAAAGGGATAGTTCATCCACAAAATGAATATTATGCCATAATTTACTCACTCTCATGTCATTTCAAACCTGTATGAATTTCTTTCAGTTGTTAAACGCAAATGAAGATATTTTGAAGAATGTTGTACCACGTTGTGTAGCCATTGACTTCCAAAAAAAAAAAAAAAAAAAGGTAAAAAACTCTCAATTGTTACTGTCAACTGTTTGGTTCCCAACATTCTTCAAAACATTGTGTGTGTGTGTGTGTGTGTGTGTTCAACAGGGGAAAAAAATTGAGGGTGAGTAAACGATGACAGAATATTCATTTTTGGGTGAACTATCCCTTCAAGCCAAGCTTTGGCAAAATCATTTAATAATTAAAACTGCTTTACAATTATCTTTTTTAAAGCATTAATTAATTTTTTTTTATTAATTTAATGTAAAATTACTTCATAAAGTATTTTAAATAATTTCACCCTTTTGATTTGAGTTTTTATTTAATTAATTACAATTTCTAGAGAGTTACTCCACCTTGACATTTTTGACTCAAACCCCTAGAAAAATCCAAATGTAATTTAATTCAGAAATTGAAAACATGGTCATCTTAAAATATTTGTTGAATCACGTTTTAATGCATTTTAATGTATTTTTTGAAACTGCTGTCACATCATTGAGCTGTGTGTGTGTTCTTATAAAAAGACGTTGTGTTTCTGAAACAGAACACTCTCTCTCACTCCTTCTCGTTACAAAGATGGCCATACACACACAAACACGCTTTGATTTCTTTCCAGCATCCTGCAGTCCAGCTTTTGATTATCGCACAAGGTGACATGTGCCGGTTGAGGGGTGCCATTCTGATGCTGGTGTGACAGGTGCAGTCATCAGACTGACTGGAGGTCAAACAGAGAGGCCAAACAGAAAGCCAAAGCAACCCAAACTAGGGCAGGGTGTCATGGCAACTAAGCGCCTAGACGACAGGGTGTCATGGCGATGGAGGCCGGAGACTGTGACGGAGCCCGTCAAGGATAAGTGAACGAAACAGTTTCAACAAATAACAAAGAGAACAGCACAATGGAACTAGATTTTTGTATTTTCTGAAGAAAATGTAAGCATTGTCCACACAGAAGTGATGGGCGTTTTTGTTGTTGCTAGGACATTGTGTTTTCTGAGTTTTTATCTTGTTTCTGTGAAGTTGCTTGGGTGTTCTGGGTGGTTGCTAGCCAAAGCCTAGAAAAAATACCAAAAGTATCTATGATAACCTATGGCTTTGTTTGTTCCAGACCTGTATGAATTTATTTATTCTATTGAACACACACACACACACACACACACACACACACAACACACAAACAAACAAAATCTGAATAATGCTGGTACCAAACATTTTGCAGTAGCCACTGACTTCCATGAAATGGTGCAAATACTATGTAGCATGGCTACCAACATCTGTTTGTTTAGTTACCAACATTCTTAGTTGAAGAATGTTGGTAACCAATCAGTTGATGGTAGCCATTGACTTCCATGGTATGGAACAAAAATACTATGGAAGTCAATGGGTACCATCAACTGTTCGATTACCAACATTTGTTGTTTGAAGAATGTTGGTAACCGAATAGTTGATGGTATCCATTGACTTCCGGTAGGAACAAAATACTGTTGATATCACTGGCTACCGTCAACTGTTTGGTTACTAACATTTTTCAAAATACCTTCTTTTTTAATTTTAACACAGAAGAGAGAAATTCGTACATGTTTGGAACAACATTACGGTAAGTAAGTGATGACAAAACTTTCATTTTTGGGTGAACTGTCCCTTTAAAAGCAAAAAAAGCAATGGCAACACGGGCTTATTTTACTGTATTACTATCTCCGAAGTCAGATGATGCTTCTGTAAGATAATCATCTAATTAACTGTTAATTGATCTCAAATTTACCAACAATAACTTATTGACGAAACGAGCCTGCAATGTTAATTGCTGTTATCTGGCTTCTCTTTTCATTATGAGAGATGTGCGTGAACGAACACATCTTTATGAATAGGGAGATGCCAAACACAATAAAAAAAAACAGGTGGCGTGATATTCCCCTAAGCTTCCTTCTTGCACTATTGTATCATAGTCTGAGTTGCCTACCACGTTTGACACAAAGACTAAGCAGCACTGCTAATTTTCTAGGAAATCAACTGAAAAAGTCATATAATTGGAAGAATGAGCCAAGCTCAGATGCTGAACAACAGCAAGCGTTTCAAGGTTTTTATACCTTTTGTTTTTCACAAGGGCAATAGAGTTGACTTTCGGTAAGTTGCTGCATCTGAGAGCGATCGTTATTCATGAAACAATGCATCAGTCACGCCACTTATTTGTAAACATGATATTTTGGAGGGGAAAAAGAAAGGACGGCAAGAACAAAGGAAAGAATAGGCTTCCTAATGACACAGCTCTGCTTGCATGTTTCCTTTTTAATCAAAGTGTAGCTGGAGCGTAGCTTCCTCTGGCTTCTGATTGTATTCACCTTGGATGCCATAACCTTGACTTCAACATAATAATACTGTGGAAAAAGATTATTACACCAGGATCCTTTGATTGTGAGAATTTTGAATCCATGTCCATGGGGCCATGAAAAAATACTTTTTCACATTTGCCACTCCTCAAATAGAAGTTAAGGCAACAAGTCAGATTTCACAGATCATAAATCAGTTGCTAAATCAGCAAAAGTGCCTAATTATTTTCAGATGCATGGAGAAAACAGCATGGCACATGAACATGGGAGCTAATGGTATTTTCTTTTAAATAGATTCAGTTGTTTTGTTCTGATGATTTGAAATTATGAACAGTTGGTGTTTTTTTTTTTTGGAAAATGACGTGAAACGGTATCCTGAACTTCCGTAATGTAATTTATTGGTGAAGGTACCTTCACAAAAAGGCATCCCACACTACAGTAGTGCAGCAGTATATACCATGCCATTTAGATCCTTTGTTGATCAGCTATACAACCGTGGATGACAAAACGTGCATTTGAATTTACAGCATTAGAAGTGCATAGAACTCAATACAGAAAATAAGATAAAACAGGATGTTAATCAACAAGATATGTCTGGATTGTGAAAATTAGGCATTGATATCGGTTAATATTGTTGTCTTAACTCATTCGGTCTTTGTAATATCAGAACAAAAAAGTTGCAGAGATTGTTTTGATTAAAAAATACTTTTCTTCCCCACACAAGTATAGGTGACACAAGTACATGAGGTCAATTCTGATTTCTTGTTGACTTAGATGCCTTTAAAGCGATAATTGCCAGTTATTCCCAATATCCGCATTGTCTTGGATTCATCTCAGTTGGACCATCTTGGATTTGTTGCATCCAGCTCAACACAGCATGTCCTCATGGCAGGTCAATGCACGGTGCATAGGACGTCTGTTTGAGACAGATCTCGTGGAGCACCAATTTGCACGTTAATGGAAGATGCAACTCTGTCAGCAGAATGGAATCACAAATGAAGGGACAAAATGAGAAGAGAACAGAGCAAGAGTAATTCAGTTAACATGGCTGGAGCAGAGGGTCATTCGGCATGATCAATCTCACTCTGCGATTGAAATGATATCATTAAGACAGAGGAAGCTGGGAAATAGGTTTGGAATGCATTGATCGAAGAGGCTGGGGAGAATTGATATCACCGTGATGACCTAACATTTCCTTGGTTGAACTGAATATGTGATACACTTCCTGGTAAAGGTCATTTTTGTAGTTCCATTATTCTGTTACTCTTACTCTTTCTCTTACTTAGTGTTAGGCATTTAAACTAATCAAAATCCAAAGCATACATGAAATTTGGATAAGTGTTTTAGTATGTTACTCTGATGTTGTGAGGGGTTACTAGGCGGAACCAATACGAAACCACCTAGCAACACTGTAGCAAAGCCCTAGCAATGTCCTAGCAACCATAGTGCAACATGTATGATCCATATATTGACATAAATATTAAGTATTCACTGAGAAGACCCTAGCAACGAACTACCAGCAGCCTAGCAACCATCCACATCACCTCATCAAAATACTAAATCACTCAAAACACCCTTGCAACCACTTAGCCAAAAGTTGCAGCTATATCTCGACATGAATATCAGGTATTCACACAGAAGACCCTAGCAACCTACTACCAGCAGCCTACTAGTAACCACCCACAACATCACAGCAATATGTTAAAACACTTAGAACACCCTAGTAACCACTTAGCAGTGTTGGGTAGTAACTGATTACATGCAATCTGGATCTCCACAAAAATTAAGTACTTGTAATTAGGTTATTTTACGATATTAAAATACTCGTAATCAGACCACAGTTATTTTTTTTTATTGATTACATGATTACATATTAATCACGCAATAGCAAAAAATTATTCATAATTTCATAAATTCTCCCTAATTTTTCTTTTTCATCTTTTAAAATTCCCTTTTTAAAATAACTTTAAAAATCTTCCAGTTTTGTGGACATTCACACAAAGACCAGTCACTGGTCAGGTGACTATAATTACACAGAAAATTGAGAGGCTACACAGCATTTGACCAATGAACTTACAAAAAACATTTACATTTTAAGAAGTGTTTTCTCAGTATTGCATCATATTGCATCAACTACTGATGAACACTTTAATTTGTATTTGAACTATGACTATGTGAGATTTTAAGGTAAAAATTAAGAAACAAATTTGCATGTTCACGGTTCTCTGGCGTTGTTTTATTTTAATTGTTGTTATTTTAAAATGGTTTACTTTAAGTTTACTCTTTTATGATGTAATGAATTATTACCTATTCATTAAGCTCATAAACCCCCTGCAGTTCCTTTACGAAACCTTGACACATTTTTCATATTGTTAATAACAACGAATGGAATATATTTTCTTTCTCTTTGTATTTTTATATCAATATGGTACAAGAATATCCTAAATCAATTTGATAAACGAGCTAGGTCAAAAGTAATCTAAAAGTAATCAGAAAGTAGTCTGATTATATTACCTAAAATATGTAATGTAATGGATTATGTTACTAGCTATATTTTTTTGTCATGTAATTCGGAGTCAGTAACGTCCTACAATTTGTAAATAATCTACTGAGCACTGCCACTTAGCTACATGTTCCAGCCCTATCTGGACATGAATATCAGGCATTCACACAGAAGACTCTAGAAACCAACTACCAGCAGCCTAGTAACCACCCACAACATTTAGAAAACCCTAGCAACCATTTAGCAACATATTCTAACCACATTTTGGCACCAGAATATCATTAAGACATGGGGTGGACGACCAACCAAGACACCAAAGCAACATGAAATAATAAAAAAAAAATTCAATTGAATTCAATAAAAAAATAAACAAACAAATAAACATTCTTAGTAACCACACATAACATTCAATAGCATCCTGCCGGTGATTTTTGCAGTGGCAAGCACCACACACATTTCCTTCAGCAAATAATTCAAAAATCATTTCTTTATCTTTCTTTGTATAATTATGGTCGCTGAGCACAGCACTTTATATGCAGACCAGTTGAGTAACCTCGGGTTTTTGATGTACAGCCTTTTGAACAGGTAACTCATTCAAAAGAGGAGTGTTTTTAAATAAAGGAAATGCATTTCATCGGTGGAGTTTGAGGGTGAAATTGTTTTCTTCTGTGAAGTGTGTGCTTCCTCCCTTTCTCTATCTTTCTCCATTTCCTGTGGTGCACAAGGGTTGTCTGTCAAAAATCAGAAAATCCTCTCAAATTCACCATAAAGTTAATGTGGTTTGAAAGCTCTCACACACATAATAGACTGTTAGAGGGGGAAATGTGGGGCAAGTTCAAACAGAGACATGCTCTCTCTCTCTCTGCTCTCGTTCTCAGTTCCCTCTCTCTTTCCAGTCTCATTTGTGAAATTCATTTTCCTGTCACCGTGACTCAGTCTCTAATTCATCCCTCATGATTCCTCATGTCAGTCCCATAATGCCATGCTCCTATGCCTCCTCAGAGACCATTAGAGGAGTGATAGGGATGGACTATGTCTAGCCCAGCGACGTGCAGGCGGTTTGTGAGGAAGGGGAAAGCAAAAAAAAGAAAAAATTCAGGTAACAGCAAAAAACTTAAGCATTAAACAAAAGAACGAAAAAAGAAAAAAACGAAAAAAAAACAAAAGTGAGAAAAAAAAAGAGAAAAAAAAAAGCAAGAAAACAACGCCAAGGAACTCAAAGATATCAGTGTACTGTCTAATGAATATTGTACACAAAATTGGCTTTTCCAAATTGGTAAGCTCCATTCTGATTGGCTGGCTCGATGCAGTTACCGAGAGTCAGGGTGCAGAGGTTTTATTATTCTGCCAAGAAACAAAGTTGTGTTTATATGTTCCCAGGTGCTTAAAATGAACACAGAGTTGCTGGATCTGTTTCATGGATGGGAACTGTACTGTTCTTAATATTCATAAACCAGCAGTTTATTCGGGATGTTCTTTAGAGAAGATGTTTTGTAGAATGTTATCAGAAAGGATTTTGATGGTTTTAAATCAAGTTAATTTTCTTTGCTTCACGAAGTTAGTACCAGTTAGCAAAGCATGTAGTTGCTCAAAAATTGCAGTAAAGGACCTTAATACATATACCTGATGATTTCATTTCAAATAAATGATTAAATGTGGATCATGACATACATTTTTTTGAATTACCTATATATATTAGATTTTTTTTTGAGTATCTGAATACAATGATTCTGGTTTCCACACAAACTATTCAATAGCACAATGTTTTCAATGGTCATTCAAATAAACGACGACAACAACTAATAATGAAATGATGATGATGGTGATGATGATGATGATAAGAAGAATAATAAATGTTTCTTCAGCAAATTTGCATATTATAATTATTTCTGAATAATCATTTTTTGTTGTTGTTGTTGTTATTTTGCAAGAAGTTAATACTTTTATTTAGCAAGTATGCATTACATTTATCAAAAATGACTGTAAAGACATTACTGATGTGCCAGGGGATTCCTGTTTCAAATAAATTTATTTTGACTTTTTATTGAGTAGCAAATCAGCATATTAGAATGTTTTCTGAAGGATCATGCGACACTGAAGACTGGAGTAATGATGCTAAAAATTCAGCTTTGATCACAGGAATAAATTGTATTTTAAAATGTATTCAGATAGAAAACTGTTATTTTAATTTGTAATAATATTTCACATAATTACTGTTTTTACTCTATTTTTGATTTTGATACATGCAACCTTGCTGAGCATAACATGGTTTCTTATAATATTTACTTGTTATTGTCTGATTGTTCCAGTTTGAGATGCTGAGATGGCATTAAGCAATTTAATTGAATATTAAATATTATAATCATTTATATAGAATATTCAGTGATCACACCTGTATATTCCATTTTTCATAGAGACAAGAGCTCTGGTGGCACTGTAGTAATACAACCGAAATTTGGTACTAGCACCACAACCAGGACACAATAGCATTTCCTCAGTCCGTTCAGAGGAGGTAACAGTAGTAATTAAACCATTTGGACTCCATCTGGAAGACAGAAATGCTGAATGCCTACAGGAGCCTGAAAATTACAGAGTAGCAAAAAATAACAAACTCTTTCAACATCACCATCATGTTGTAATACACACATATGTCTCAATGCAAGGTGGCTGTTCTTTTCTTCAGTTAGTTTATTTCCCCTTGATAACAGACGGAGTGACAGGTCTCCCTCCAGGGATACATATTTAAATTCATGTGGAAATAGGGCTGGCTTCTATAAATGGCACGAGCATACAGTGTGCCTTGTGGAAAAAAATAAAAATAAAAATTGACAATAATCTCTGAATGTCAGCGCGCATAGTGGATTCATTATTATCTGTTGCTTATGTGATCGTTGCTGCATTATTCCACATTTTTATCACACATTATGGATGTAAATTATTTGCATTGTGTGCACTCACACAAACATGTCAGAGTGATGGAAATATCGATTTTGGCGCAGGTATGGAGCTTTAGTCCTGATGAGGGATGAGGGCCGACTCTAACGCTGGTTTATGGGACGCTGAAGCACCAAATGGCCCATGTTATTAGTCTGATGATGAGAGGAATGGAGCTGCCATGTTAGGAATAGATTAACTCCAGTGTAGGGTTTGCATGGAGACATGCTTCTTTAGAATTATTTCCTTTAAAAAAACAAAAACAAAAACACTGGCACTGAGTAGTTTTCATAATGTCTGGATGTATTCATGAATGTCTGTATTCTTCTGTAGATGTAGATGGATCAATATTCATGAAAGGAACCACTGTTATAAAAAGAATAGTTCAGCCAAAAATTTTAATCGACCAAATGACTAATGTGCTATAGTATATTAACAGACATTTCAATATGATTTTTGTGAAGGACAGACCGAACCTTAATAAATTTACCTGAGAGTATTGGCTTTTGGGGGCCCAAGGCGGTCGCCTACCTTTGCCTAATGGTTAAGTCCGCCTCTGGAAAAGAGTCAGCTCATTCAACACTATCGTGTCTTGGAGTGGGTGATGATTTATCCAGTTCAAAATAACGAGAAACGATGTGAAAAATAGTGGAAATATTATGTTTTTGAATGTAGTGAAGTAAAATATAATTTTCATCCAAATAAAAAGTATTCTGATAAAGTACAGATACTTGAAAGATGTATTTAAGTACAGTAACAAAATAAAAATACTTTGTTACTGTCCACCACTGAATGAATCACAGTTCAGCTCAATTTCTTTTGATTCCCATCCATACTCAAGAGAATCCAACCAAATGAAATTACAACAGCAGCAACCATTGAGAATGTTGGCAAGTCTTCTTAGGGTAGAACAAAATAACGAACCAAGAAAAAAAGCGTTGTTTTGTGTTGCGTCTCGCTGTGTTCTGATTATGTTGATCGTGCTATTAGTCATCAGTCCTTTGTCTCAATGTGTTTTAAAGTGATGCCATAAATATCTCTTGCTTCAGCGATTCTTCCATTTCCTGCGGTAACTCTGGCAGTCGCTTATGCCTTATCACACCAATTATGTAGAAACATGGCGCTTTGGCTTTTTTCCCCTCATCAGACGCTCATCTTTTCCCTGTTTATTTATTTATTGGCTCCGTCCGGCTACGGCATGTGGCTGTCTTTCATTTACAGATCATACTTTTCTCGCAAACACAAATCATCCATCTCTGATCTTCCTCTACGACGCATTTTTCAAAGGCCTTTATTCATTGTAGGAAATGTTAGAAATGTTAGTTGTTATGGTGAAAATTAGAGGCAGGATTGAAACCCTAGTGCTCCAAACAGTATTGTATTACACAGAGCGTATGAATAATCGATGCCTTGTGTCCGGGATTCGCAGAGTGGCGTTAAAATGAAAGTGTGTTTTCAACAGAACCGTATTATGTTACAGCATTATGAAAGTGTTTTGCCTGAATACAGGTGGTAACAACGTGTTGGTCTGTATTTTGGAAGCTTTTTGTGTAATTGTTTGTGTGACAGATGTGAGTGACATAAGGAAATGAAAGGATGTTCAGTGTGTTGCTGAACCAGAGCTCTTCTGTGTAGAGATGAGGTGCTCGAGTTAATCTCACACCACTTTATATTTAGCAATTCAAGCTGCTTTCAAATCAACTTTAGGCCTAATTTGTATCACTCTGCAGCTGGTGGGAGAGTGAAGCTTTTAAGCTGGACTGAGAGCAGTGCAGCCAGTGGTCTGTGATAACAGGCCAAGACACAGTCTAGTCAAACGCTATAAAAACCAAGAGCATACGTTTGCTTTTAACACTGTTCGGGACATTTTAAAACTGTTCAAAGTGTCCAGATGTTTTGCCCAACAACACAGTAAAATGTCTGTTCCATCTGAAAAGGCAGTGATTGGCTTATGTTCAGTCATGTAAAAATAAAACAAACAATATTTTTGTCTATAATTTTATCATCTTATTTAATTGCCTTAATTTGGGGACTTTTCTCAGTAGTTCACTGTTATGAATTAATATTGTGCAACATTTTAGTGCATTAAGTATTTTTCTATTTTACTACTACTACAACTACTAGTACTAATATAAGTAGCATTATTATTGTTGTTGTTGTTATCTAAAATTACATTCTAAAAATGGTGCTAAATTGCACTAAAAGTGGATAATTGGCTTGTAATTATAGGGGAACCACTTTAAGTGCTGGACAGCACCTTTGTCAAATGGTGCCATGCACGTAGAACCATAAGAGGAACCCCATTCTCCTCAGATTTTAAATTGTTACTCCACTATCATATGCTTGCTATGAATGGGAATTAACTACAATGGTAAAAGCTGTTTTGAATGACTTTTTATGCTTTTCTGAGGTCAAAAAGTCTTGAGTGGGGGCACTAGAATATTTCCTGGTTGGGGGCCTTGGGGTCTAAAAGGTTTATTTTGGACATGGTATAATACATTATATGTTGGGTATTTTGAGCTGAAACTTCACAGACACTTTCTGGGAACACCTGAGACTTGTAACATCTTGTAACAGAGGGCATAAGAGGTCCCCTTTAAATGATCCTTGAAGATAATCTTCATTATCCTCTTGATCATATTTGACTCAATGTCAGGTGCGCGCCGATGATAACCACTCGCATTCCCACAGGGCACTTTGGTGTTTCTGCGTGGGTTGAAATCTCAGTGTTATTCTTCACTGTATTCAAAGTCAAATATAGGAATAGTTATCTTTATTCAGGGTCTTATATAGATACGAGCTCCATGAGAGATCTGAAGTCTAAAGTCATTATTTAGCTATTTCTTTTAGATAAACAATTAATTTCCTCTAATGCAAGTCTGTTTTGGTTGGTTGGGAGAGATTGCAAATGTAAAAAGTGTGATCTTTGTACAAATAAATGCATTTGTTCTTGCAAATAATATATATATATAAAAAATATCTGCTACCTCACATTTAAAAAGAATGACATCAAAATGCTTTGGCACTCCATATCAATGCTTTCAATGTGAGCTTTATTCATATTATATTCTTCAAGATTTATTGGCATATTTTGGACTTTATTCAATAAAAAGACTTGTGTGAGATGTGTCAAACGCATTCAGCTATATATTTTTACATGTTTACATATATTTTTATATGGTTTCATTAGTTATGTCCCTCTCCCCTCTTAAAAATCACGGTGCTTCAAAAGGTTCTTCAAGCGATGCCATAGAAGAACCATTTTTGGTTCCACAAAGAACCATTCAGTCAAAGGTTCTTTAAAGAACCATCTCTTTCTTACCTTTTTGTAATCTGAAGAACCTTCTTTCGCCACAAAGAACGTTTTGTGAAACAGAAAGGTTCTTCAGATGTTAAAGGTTCTTTATGGAACCATTTAGACCAAAAGGTTCTTCTATGGCATCGTGAAGCACCTTTATTTTTAAGAGCGTATGTCACAGGTCTATGCTTTGGTTATGAACTCGACAGACAATTCTAAGTAATTTTGCTCTCTTTGTGTCCCCAGATGGACCTCTAGGACCAAGAGGCTTAGTGGAGGCCACAGAGATGTGCACCCAAGAGTGTCTGGTGTTGGGCCACTCCGACAACTGTTGGATGCCGCCGAGCCTGAGCTCGTACCCTTCGCCCAAGTCCCCTGTTTCTTCTTTCAGCAACCAAAAGGAATGGTCTAAAGAGAGACTGCTAAATGGCCACACCCTGACCCGCAGCTGGAAAGGTGAGCGCGGAAGCCAGGAGCAGTTTGGGGACAGGAAGACCTTTGGGAGCTCGGAGGGACATTTTGGCAGTGGCGGCGGTGGTCACATGGCCGACATCCCATTGGCCAGCCTGAAATCTTACCAGCCCGTCTCCGGCCCCAACAGTCCTAAAGAACAGCAGCTTTAAGAGTTTTTTTTGTGTCTGGATCATCCCAGCAACTTTTGAGAGCTTTAGTCCATTCCTCTTTTCCCCCTTCTTTTCTTAGAACGATGTTAATGCGGTGTGATAGTTACGTGTATGGAGTAGACCTTAGATGTTATTGCTTATGCAGGACAGTAAACTATGTGAATCTGACTCGCCAACAGCTCGTCTGCGGAGATCTTCTCGTGCAAATCCATAGCTGCCCTTAAACTCCCATGGTTTTGCTGCAAATTCACATTAAAAGGAATCATTGTATACTTCGTCTTGAACAGAGACTGCAAACAAACGTTCAAGATGAACAAAACAAAACAGGGCTGTGCTCTATGTATCACGGTTATAAAAAAAAAAAAAAATGTAACGGCTGACCAATATATACAAATATTGTGACGTGGTTGTTTTTGAGGACTATATTAATCTACACCATCTGAGAAAATGGAATTTACAAATCGAGAAAGCATTGTGCTAATAACACTGTTAGTGGAAATCGTTTAGTCTGTCATCGTTGAAGTGTTTGTAAATAGGACTTAATACTAACCGATTTTATGTACTTGTAATAATCTCATGGAATAGATCAGTGAACATGACAGCTGTCTTTTATCATTCATCGTACAGGACGCATTGTTTTTATCGGCCTTTTGTCATTAACGTCATTGTCTTCTGGAACAGAGGACCACATTCTGGATCTGTAAAGCAAACACACACGCAAATATGCACCCACACCCCCTCTGGCAGAGAATAAACAAACTAATTCCGGATGATAATGTCAGTCGGTCATGACATTGCACAATTGCCCCGTTTGTTTGCATTTACTGAGTCGATGAACCTGGCAAACATATTTTTCAAAGCTATTTTGTATTATTGATGTAAATGCTCAATTTCTACTTACTGAAATGGAAAGCTTGATGTCTTTTCCTCAAAAAAAGAAGAACGATGTTACAATTCAACAGCAATATATTTGTAAATTCTCGACATCTAATTTCAAATGTCATTCTTGTACATGTTTAATTGAACTCGTGCTTTAATTGAAAGTAGTATTTGCAAACTTTGAGAACTAAGTCCGTTTTTCTTTCATAATATAGTGTGTATGCCCACACTTTTTGACATGCAAGAGAAGTGTGTAGTTTTCATGTCTGTGAATTCATGACATAATGCTACACATCGTACCGATCTACAGGTTTTACGAAAACAATCGCAGCAGCCCCTCATCTCTGAATGCCGAACACAGTAAATGTATGTCAGGTGCCAGTCATTCCAGAGTAAAAAAATAAATACTCTTCAAAATGTAGGGGGTATTAAAAGACAGAAAAACGATGAACAGAATGTGATCAAAAGAGCATGTGCATAATTCAAGGACTGAGATTTGGGTTTGATTTCTGTTTTTCCTTTAAATGTTTGGGCCGTTCTTTTTCCCTTTTTTGTCACATGGCATGGCAGCCAGTTCAGACGATGAAACCGCATGCTTAACAAGACGAAATAGCTTTAAAATAACTTAGTTTCACCTTCTTTTCATTCGGTTGATGATTATTGGTTTGTGACGCAGTGAGGCCATTCATTTTGTATAGCACCTTTATGTTGGATCACAATATTTAAAATGCAAAAAAGGGTATAAAAAAAAAACTATATGAAAAGAGACAAGAGTGGTGTGAGTTGCTTTCAGCAGTATGTTTGTTGGTTGTGGGGACGTTTGCCATCATAGATATTTAAACAGTTACTCCTTGTTACTGCTCTACAGGTATACCGCTACTGCAATAAATGTTTTAAATTCATGCATGTTTGTGCCTTGTTTTGTTCCTCACTGGACTGCCTCGTCTTCAAATGCCATTTTATAGAAATATTTAACAATAGCTTAATCTACAATGTATCTATGGTCATCAAGCAATATTATTGCACAGTGGTTGAGTTTTTAGAGCTCAGGAGATTTAATTGAAGTTCCATTAAATGCATCAAGCTTCAAATGCTTCTGTAGGGAAAACATAAATGGACATAAAACATTTTTTGATATACAGTCAGAGCATACAGTACAAAGCTTTCGATAAGAATTTAAATGTCTGTGTTTATATTACATTCTTGAACTTTTGAGTATATTCTTTAGCAAGTTTTCTCTATCTCTCTCTCTCATGTGAAACATTTGAAAAAAAAAGAAGGAAACATAAATAAGTCTCCATTTAATCTCATTTCTCTCTGAGAAAATCAATGAAGATGAGACCGGCTGATTTTTCCTTCTACAATCTCTTTTTTTCAGTCACATTAACTCTACAGGTGATTGTAATATCCAGTTGCAAAGTACATTGTAAACTTTTACAAGCCTGTAATACCTAATAACCACTGACGTATTATGTATGTCATAATATGTTACATATCTAGTACAAATTGTCATATCCATAACAATTATTGCATGATTTTATCTTTATGTATCTTGGTAAATCACAACATCTTCTTAACAATCTCACAAATAAAGCACAAACGCAGTCTTCACACTCCTATTGGCAGATATAAGCTTAATCAATTTAAATGTTTTGTTAATACCTTACAATAGGTCTCCATTTGTTAACATTAGTGAATGCATTAGTTATCAAGAACGATTCAATTTTGTACAACATTTATTAATCTACATTGATGATAATTTTAGTGGATTAACAATTTTTTGTTATAATTTGGTAATTCAGTCACATTATATTTTAACGTACAATTCTCACTATTAACTAACTATTGACTATGACTTTCGCCTCAATAAACTCCTAATTTGCTGCTTATTAATAGTTAGTAAGGTAGTTGTTAAGTTTAGGTATTGGGTAGGATTAGGGGTGTAGAATATGGTCATGCAGAATATGTGCTTTATAAGTACTAATAAACAGCCACTATGTTAATAATAGGCATGCTAATGAGCAACTAGTTCATAGTGAGACTTGGTCGCTAAACTAAAGTGTTACCATGTGGTCATAAGAATAAGACTAAGGCATTAATATGCCCTTTATAAGTACTATTAAACCGCCAATATGCTAGTATTATGCATGCTAGTTAATAATGAGAA
Source organism: Sinocyclocheilus anophthalmus (assembly GCA_018155175.1). NCBI lineage: Eukaryota > Metazoa > Chordata > Actinopteri > Cypriniformes > Cyprinidae > Sinocyclocheilus > Sinocyclocheilus anophthalmus. Next base: position 83,716 of record JADLZN010007147.1, read on the forward strand.
TTGGCACATAAAATAAAGTGTTACTGTTTATTCATTTCAAAATGAAATTAACATTAAACTTTATAGACATTATTTACTTGATATGTTCAATAACATTAACTAATACTAATTAACTGAACCGTATTGTAAAGTGTTACCAATTTTCCCCATGCGAGGGATATGAAATATGGAATGTGAGATATCCGAGGCTGTTTCTTCCATGTGGTTCTGGTCATTAAAAACAAAATACTGTCAAACACTTTGTGACCTTGGTTTCCAGTGACTACTTTTTAGAAGACAGATCACAAGTTGGTGTGGGCCGTTTCTCGTTTAGCTTTCTCTCCTCATTCACTCTTTCACCATGCTTTTCGTCGGTGGCATTTTGCCCAAGCCATCAATAGAGTTTTTGTTTACACTGTCTGGTGCTTGTGCTTTGGCTCCGAGGCAAATTGCTAGGAAGTGAATTTAGCATGAAACTGATGCGCAGTAATGAAGGCCAAGCATACAGGCGAGCAGTTGGAGTAATTATATTTCTTTTGCTCTCCCCCCTCCACTTTTTTTCTCTCTCTGGTTTCTCCTCCTTTTGTTGATATGTTTATCTAGCCTCCCCCAGTGGACCTGCTTAAATTCGTATTCTCCACGCTAGCTATCGACTTGGGCTAGAATAGCTTCTGAAAAGCTTCAAAGCTAATTGCCTTGGAAGTGCAAGGGGAAGCAAATTAGTGTCACACCACAAGAAGTAAAAGAAACGTTCCCATTTCCTATTCGCATGGCTTTCTGAGAACAATTTCCGATGCGCACTAGGCCTCCGCTGGGCCAGTGAGCGGCAGATGAGCGGCCCAACTGAGATTTGGTCGAAGAAAGTCTGAAAGTTGCCAAATTTTCCTGAGTGCTCATTGGACAAGGCAGAGAAATGGAACAAATGTGTCTTGAAATTGTGTGTAATATCAATAGGGCAGAAAATAATGAGCAGGTTCAGGTCTTTGTGTGGAACAGGAACGAGAGATGTGATCATTGGTTTGTGTGGATTCATACTGTGGCCGAAGACACGATACCAATGGGAGTAGTTCAGGGGAAAATTAAAAATCTTACAAACCCCATATGACTTTCTTTCTTCCACTGGATTAACACAGAAGGTTCATGCTACTCTTTTCCATAGATTGAAAGAATATTGTGACCAGGGGCTTTCAAGCTCATAAAAGGACAAAAAGCACTGTAAAGCAGTCATATCATGTATTCCAAGTCTTCTGATGTAATAGCTTTGTGTCAGAAGCACAGAAGTCTTTCACTATTTTTTTTCTTCCTGCCTGACATATACACTACACTACCCTTCAAAAGTGAAGTCATGCATTCATTCATTTAGAAATTAATACTTAGTGAGAAGGCAAGCAAGTTCTGTTTGAATATTCACCAAAGAATGCTTTGGCCATCCCATAAATACCCTACATTTTAAAAGCCATTCCACCCACACACACACACTCATGTTTGTTTTTATGGTTTATGGGGACTTTCCATAGGCGTAATGGTTTTTATACTGTACAAACTGTATTTTCTATTGCCCTACACAAACCCTACCCCTAAACCTACCCCTTAAAGGAAACTTTCTGCATTTTTAGATTTTCAAAAAAACTAATTCTGAATTATTTATAAGCCTTTTGAGTTACGGGGACACTGAAAATGTCCTCATAAATCACATTCTCGTTGTAATACCTATGCCATACCCATGTTATATACAAAGGGGTCCTAACACCACATAAACATGCAACACACACACACACACAACACAACACACCTGGTACAGATTACACAGTTATTGTATGGTAAATCCATTTCACAACATTACTGTTTTGCGATTTGTTAATCAAATACATTTCTGGAACTTGCTGTGGTTGATTCAATCACAAAATATTTAATTGAAGTTAATTTATATATTGCACATGAAGCATTTTTAGGGTCAAATCACACGGGTAACCATTTTAGGGTAATTTCAAAGCCATATACTTTCCTGCATACTCTCAGAAACACACAAGGAGAATCTGGAAACAGTGCTAGTTGTCCTTTCCTGCATAGTTTAGAACTCGGGACGGAAACTTTAAAGCTTCAAAATACACAACTTAATGTAGTAATCACACACAGCTATCACATGATCAGAAAACTGTAATATAATTGGCTAGGATACTTATCTTAATACTTCCGTTTGTGCCTTGTTATCACTTGGAGCTTGATGCCATCAGTCCTCATGTACTTTATAATTTGAAAAGTTCAAAAGTAGTCTTTAGAAGAAAAAGGCATGCAGGTTTTTGGAATGAATTGAGGGTGAGTAACAAATGACATCCTTAATGTTTGGTGAAATGAAGGAAACACACTCATTTCTCTTTCCGGGCAGCAGCCTAGTCCCGTTTCTACATCAGCACCCATCAATGACACGGACAGAAGACTGAGTTTAATGAGAGGACCGCGGAGCAGAATGACTTATATGGATTTCTTGCCTTTGAGTCAAACAAGTGCAGCACCCCCGATATTCAACAGTTGTTCCCCCACCCCCCCCCCCGTGAGGTGTTATAAAGGGGTCATTATGAAGCTTGCTTCAAAAAGAAATTTTTGTGTATTGTGTGATGTAATGTGTTTATGTGGTTTAAGGTTAAAAAAAAAACACATTATTTTCCACAGACTGTACATTATTGTTTCTCCTCTATGCCCCGCCTTTCTGAAACGCGTCAATTTTACAAAGCTCATCGGTCTGAAAAGGGAGGGGTTTTTTTGGCCTTTGGTTGAATTGGCAGCTATAAAGTGGGTTGTGCCACTTGGTTCCGAAGACCTTCATCGTGTGACGGAAATGTTACGCCCCTCACCATACTTTAATGCCCTGTCCGGCCGGAGCGACGAGACAAAAACAAGAAAACCCATTATAAAAATTATTGTAAACATAAAACCATGTTTGCATTTGTGATTGGAGAAACGACAACCAACAAGCGCTACTCTACACTGCCCAAAAAAAACTCACGTTTGAATCGTCAGTGGAAAATCCTTTAAATATAAAAACGTACTTACAGGCTGTGAGTCAGAAGCGCCAGACTGTCCTTGAAAAGTTGGAATTGCCCCACTTTATAGAAACAGACACAGGCATTGTAAGCTACTCGCACAGGAAACAGTCCTCATCCTCCGCAAAATGCGCTGCACACATCTGAAAGTTTGGATTGAACTGTTCCGGAACAGTGTTGTAAATACAACTTAACCACTGATTTCTAGTTGTGTCCTCTTTTGGAAGGCCAAACAAAGTAGCGATTGAGGACAAAGGTGGAGCCAGAGGGATGGAGGGAGAGAATTGTAAGGCAAAAACTCACAATTACCGTTTATTGTTATTCAGTTTTGTGGGGGTGGAATCAAACTTCCATAGATGCAGTACTTGTTACATTTTCCAGTGCAATTGTAATTGACATCAGGCCTGTGGCAATGCATCTTCTTCTCTTTCAGGTCAACTACTCAGGTTTGAAGAAAATCATGCAAGTTAGTTAAAATCAGTATATTTATAACATCTTATAGTGGCAGACCAAGTTCTAGTGTCTGCATTTGCATACTTGCATTTGGCCTTAGTATTATTTTGTAACTTCAGTAGACATTCAGTACTGGCAACATTTTGACAGGGTAAAGACAGTAAGACATTTCTAATGTGATCTAGATACCACTGATTACATCTACTGATTGAATCAAATTCTCTCAAATACCATGCAGTCTCTTGGTAGACCCGGCTAACAGCACTTAGTAATGAGCTGATCAATTTGGCCTTTCCTTGATGTGTGTGTGTGTGTGTGTGTGTGTGTGTTTAAATACACCGTTCTTTCAGACATTCATGTTAAGTAACATGCAACAACTAAATGCATTGATAAGCATTAAGCAGTGGTTGCACTTTGGTGAAGTGTAGACTGAGCTCACAGATGTTTGTACTCTAAAAGAGTCAATGATTCATGTCAATGACATGCATTTGCTTAGTGATTTACAGTACAAGTTCTTGTTCCTCGTCTGTGATCTTTATTCATGCTTTCCAGGGGCTTTTGTGTTGTTTGTGTAGAAGGGCATAGATGTATTTACTCTCATTCACACATTCTTAATTGCCTATTTACCTGTTTCCCACTTAAGGCCACTTATTCCTTTACAAGTTTAATGAAATGATTATCCAGCCTTATGGTAGGCATAAATACAATCCTTAACCTTAATATGTAATCTACACCAGTGCACCAATTCAAATCTGAGTGTAACTAATGGAACTAATTAACACAGTATGTAGCGTAGCCTGAACAGAGGATTTCTGCACAAACAGCCTTCTGGGATGTGTATGTTTATAGATCTGATAACCAGATTCAGAGTAGGATGAAAAAAGAAAAGAAAAAAAGGCATTCATAGGACCACTAGACCCCCAGCTAGAAAATATGTTTAATAATATATTCATTTATTCATTTAACTTGAGATAGATATACATTTGTTGCTGATATATGCAATTAGACAGTCTATCAGCAGTTACTGAAACTAAAGCAGCAACGGTTTTTCCACATCGTTACTCTGTTTGTTTTTTTTTTTTTTTTTTTTTTAGGCAAAGAGCAAGCAAACTCCAAGTTAGATGTATATAAAATTAGATATAGTTACAAATAAAACTCAATATAGTAAATAAAGACAGTTTTACAAATAAATAATAATAATAAAAACATTATTATTGGTAGACATGATCCAAATAATAAACTTTTTTTATGAGAGCTTTTATAAAAGTATGTCAAAAGCAATAATTACACATGGTCAATAAAGATAATTTTATTAATGCAAATAATAATGCAAATAATGCTAATGGTATTGTTACTACTACTACTACTACTATTATTTGTCCGGTAGAAAATAGTCACAATGGTTGTTTTAAATTCATTCATTCAATCGTGTTTGTTCATTCATTTACTTTGTTTAGTTGGTTTCTTTTCTTTAACATTTTTCTCTAACAGTGTTGCATTTTGACATTACATTAAGTTAAAAGCACTTCAACTTTTAAAATTGTTTATCAAGATCCTATTTCTATTTTATTGCATTGCACTTTGTCTAGCTGGTTCCCTTTCAGTCGATCACTTTCGATGTGATGTCTCTGTTCCTTCCTTCAGGGAAAGAGGGTTACATACGTAACCGAGACGCTTTGATCATAAGAATCTGTGTTATGTAAAAAAAAAAAACATGTCTGGTTGAGGTCAGAGCATTACTAATTTAGTCAGAATTCAGAGCCACAACTATCCATTTTAACACTTAGTTGGCAATGCAATTATTTTAGGAACCCTTGCTATGCTACAAAAATCTATACTAAATAAATTCCTTCATTTTCAGACAATATTTTCAAGAAAAGTTTTAAATAATGTCCATGGATCACTGTATGATGCTATGTGGTGAGGATATTTCAGTTCATTCTCAGAAGAGATGCCAAATAATATTCTTCATTCTGTCTGAGCTGAAAAGTCTCTTGTTTAGTGTTTTATGCATGAGTGTGTGAGAAGACAAAGGCTAAACAGTGGCTACACGCCGAGCTTGTCAAGGGAGGTAATTAACAGCACAGGGTAAAATCACCTGCAGTATTTCCTGCTTTTTAAAACACACTGAGTCCATCAGACAACATGTACAACCAGAGCTGAGAGGAACCATCATTAGCAAGAGCTTTTGCATCATGTTGTGTGTGTGTGTGCCGAGAGCGTTGGGCGGGCCGTGCGTGTGGTGTGTGTGTGTCTGTGTGTGTTTGACAAAGGCAGAGAAAGTAAGAGAGAAAGAGTTAGAGATCAGTTTATTAACATTCAGAAAGCTTCAACACCATAACCCTGAAAAAATCTCAAGACAACTCAACTATGAAAATCCATAGTATAACAAGGCATACATTATTTTTACAGTTTGTTTTTAAATAGAAAGTAAAATGGAATTACTGTACTACAAAAATGTGATAATTGTGGGGAAAGGTACAATATACCGTTATTTTCGTTTTTAAAGGACGTAGAGTATGCTCAAATGTAGAAAGGTACTTGATTCGTGATGCAAAAAAATAATAATTCAGAATCATTACTGCAGTCTTCAATGTCACATGATCCTTCAGAAATCATTCTAATATGCTGATTTGCTGCTTAAGATACTCTTATTATTATCAGTGTTAAAAACCGTTGTGCTTCATAATATTTTTGTGATGAATTGAAAGTTCAAAGAACAGCATTTAATTGCAATCGTTGTAACTTTATAAGTGTCTTTATTGTCACATTTAATCAATTGAATGCATGGTTGTGGAATAAAAGTTGATTACTTAGTAAAAACTTACTGACAAACTTTTAGTCTAGTTATTCGCAACTGTTTTTTCCACTAACCTATCATTCTGCATGCTATTATTAATTATTCATAATTATAGACATTAAAAACACACACACACACACACACACACACACGAAATGCACTCTCACACACACACACACACACACACACACACACACTCATCACTCACTCACACACCCCCCCACACACACACACAAACACAAACAAACACTCAAACACACACACACAGTCACAAACACCACACACACACTTCACACACATCACAACGCCACTCCCACACACACACACTACGCGCGCACACACACACACACACACACACCACACACACTTATATCTATAGTATTTAACTGCAGTTTCAGTAAACACTGTTTTAGATACTGAGTTTTGAAAGTTACAGCAGTGAAAGTTTTAAAAGTTACAGTATGTTTTCATAGTACATATTTTGTTTCTCTCAAAAGATCAAGGACAATTCAATTCCTTACAAAACAAGTCCTTAATCCTGTTGCCTTTTGGCATAGCCGAACACGGTAGGTAAGGCGTACCTCTTGGCTTGGGATCTCGGTTTTACCTGTCTCCATATTAATACAACAGCAATTTGTGAAAAAGGAGGGATCTGAGCATGAAGTAAAGCATTACAGACACTCGCCTTTTTTATTTCCACAGGGGAGCGTGTTCGATTTAGTTGAGCAGCTGCAGTTCATCCTGCAAAGCCTCTGAGCTACGTGCAAATACACGCTAAAGTGACTCTCGCCCCTAAAATGGCTGCTCTCATTAGGTCTGTTTCTCATCTTCTCTCTTTTTCACACCATCTCTAAAGGTCCACAGTGAGTTGTAATCCAGATGTGTTACAACCAAAATCTAGTGCAAAGTCTCAGCTCCAGTTTCAGGTTAAATTCGATTTTGAGCATAATTTTGCCTCAAAAAAAAAAAAAGCAAACTTTATTTTGCTGAGTCTGAAAACCTAGTGAGATGCCAAGCTAAAAACAGCATTTTTGGGTACCACATGTGCGTTCAAGGATATTGTATAGACGCAGATGCCACTCAAACACAATCACAGATACATTTGATTGCATTCACACACCTCAAAGTGTTTATGTGGGGAAGTTGGTGGGAAGAAATTTGTTTTAGGACGCAGAGACTTCCCATTACCAGGCAGATGGAGGCAGCTGGGACAGGTTAACCCATCTGATCTCTGGAGGTCAACTGATCAGTGGGGTCAATAATGGCCTGAAACATCTTCAAATTGCCACTGGACATTTACCCTCTCTCTCTTTCTGTTAGCTTGTTCTTTTTCTTATTTCTGTCTGTTTTCACATATGAAAACGTAAGAGCAAATCAGCCCCAAAGGAGAATGGAGGTCTATCTTTCATTTTCAGATGTATTAAAGCATCTACACAATACTCAAAAAAGCAAGGCAGTGAAGGTTGTGCTAGCATGATGAATACTCAATGCAAGGGCATCAGTACATCAGTGTAAAAAGGCATTTACAGAACTTTAAAAAAGCCAACTGTTTTCATGTTTTTTTTTTTTTTTTAGTTTTTCCCTGCGTTATGAATTCTGTCATTGGAACCTATGTATCGGCCCGAATTAATAATGTCTTTTATTTTAGATTTTTTTTTTAGTTGTTTAGTAATTATGTCATGTAAATGTATCGGCTGAACTTAAAATGTTAAGATGCTGTGGAGATCTGTCATTATACATAATTAATTTAGATCAAGACGGCAAATGAGACTGAACCATAAAACCATTTCTTTCAGTATTGGCCTATTAAAATAATAATAAAAATGACGCTTTAAACCAGTGTTTATATAACTCTATAGGCGTGCTAATTTATTAAAATTTCAATATGTAAATGACCAGTTATGAATGACTATCCTCTTTGCATGTAAAATTAGCAAGAGTTTCTGCCTTTTTGGGTCGACTAATTGTTAATAGCATGCACGACACAGGTCAAATTAATGAAGTCAAGTAAAACATAATTAAAGCAATCAAACATCCCCCTGTTATTAAGTTTATTCAAAAACTTCAAAATCCTCTAGGATTCAAACATGAGTCTCAATGCATTTCTGATAACCATCAGATCACTCAGTACTGTTGATGATACTTTATAATAGTGCTGCCTTTGAAGTGCAAAAACAACATTAAATGCAGTGCAAATTAATTTATATCTCTATTCTATAGTATCTACATAGGTAACACAGCAGCATCTGCTATAATGACGAACGTCTGCAGTAAGTAAATGTCTTCTGTCCTTAAATCACATATTTGTAAAAAGGTTTGCTTTGAAGGAACAGTTCACCCAGAAATTAACATTTGCTGAAAATTTACTCACCCTCAGGCTATCCAAGATGATGAGTTTGTTTCTTCATCGGAGTTGGAGAAATGCTTTCCATCATCTGCTCAGCAATGGATCCTCTGCAGTGAATGGGTGCCACAGCAATATCACCTTGCAGCCTAAGACTTTTTGCATACTGAAGCTAAGCAGGGTTGAGCCTGGTCACTACCTGGATGGGAGACCTCCTGGGAAAACTAGGTTGCTGTTGGAAGAGGTGTTAGTGAGGCCAGCAGGGGCCACCCTGTGGTCTGTGTGGGTCCTAACGCCCCAGTGTAGTGACGGGGACACTATACTGTCAAAAAGCACCGTCCTTCGGATAAGACATTAAACCGAGGTCCTGACTCTATGTGGTCATTAAAAATCCCATGATGTCCTTTGAAAAAGAGTAGGGGTGTAACCCCGGCATCCTGGCCAAATTCGCCCACTGGCCTTTGTCAATCATGGCCTCCTAATAATCTCCAACCACTTGATTGGCTCTATGACTTTTTCTCCTCTCCACCTGTAGCTGGTGTGTTGTGAGTGCACTTATTCCATTTTACTGTGGCTGCCGTCGCATCATCCAAGTGGATGCTGCACACTGGTGGTGGTTGAGGAAGAGACCCCCCCCACATGATTGTAAAGCGCTTTGGGTGTACAACAATACACAATAAAGCGCTTTATAAATGCATCATTCATTCATTCAATGAGAGTCCAAACAGCTGATAAAAAAAATCACAATAATCCACACCACTCCAATCCTTGTGAAGTGAAAAGCTGTGTGTTTGTAAGTAACAAAGCCATCATTAAGATGTTTTTAACTTCAAAAAGTTGCTTCTGGCCAAAATATGAGTCCATAATACATAATATTGCTTTCTCCAGTGAAAAATAATAATATAAGGTTCGTGTCTGAACAGCGAGAATAGGAAAGATCACGCAACATTTCCAAGTCCAAAACAGTTCTGAACAAATATGTGCGTGGATTTTGATGTAAGAGGACAACAGGGGATGGACTTTTTTTTTTTACTGGAGGAAGCGTTATGTATTATAGACTGGTATTTTGACCAGAAGCGATGGTTTAAAATATCCAAAAGTCTGAGTAATTAGTTTATTACAAACACACAGCTTTTCACTTGCCTAGATGTTAACTGATGGATTGAAGTGGTTTGGATTATTGTGATGTTTTCATCAGCTGTTTGGACTCTCATTCTGACGGCACCCATTCACTGCAGAGCATCCATTGGTGATTTTATGCTCAATTTCTCCAAACTTACTTACTTTAAATGCATTTTTTTTATTGTTATTCATTGGGGTATCTACAATACCATTTCACCTTCAAATGACTGGATACATTGGACGTTTTTTTTTTCTGGCTTTAGCATCAGCAGCGTGAGATGGTCTTTCACTCATCAGGAGAGGCTGAGAAAACTGCATCTGATTAAAAACCTGTGGAAAAAGGTTCTAAAGGGTAGTTCAAAGATTATTACAACATGCAATCCAGTGATCAAAATATATATCTAATCAACAATGAAGGTTTGATGCATTCTCAAAATGTAACAACATGATGTAGAAAGTTTCTTTCCAAGAAAAACTTTAAGAATTGGAGACTGAAGATTTAAAGGAATATTTCACCCACAAATGAACATTTTGTCAAACAAATCTTTACAAAAGTAAAAGTCTTTTGAAGTCATACAATGGGTCAGAACAACATGAGGATGAGTAAATATTGGCAACATTTTCATATTTGGGTCAGCTGTTCAAAGCTTTTCCATTTCTACAGCATCATCTATTATTGAAATCATATAGTAGTTGCCAAAACTGTTGTTTCCAGCCCAGTATCTTTCCTGTATTTTGGAGATTCAGCCCTAACTCTCTGAAGAAAATAAGTAATTGAAATCAAAATTACATTTTCAGCTCCAAAGCTATAAAATGTTCCCTGTCACTTCACCTTTCCACTGAATTAAAATGGAATTAGTGGTAATTGTCGGAGCTTTAGGGATTATATTATTTAACAGGAAGCCTTTTGAACACCTGAAAGACTTTCTGGAGATAAGAGATTTCCATTAAAATCCCCCTAGACAAGACACCAAAGGAGCACCACGAAATAAAGAGCCTTTTACACCTTCATATGCTAATAATTAGACAGGGACATACAGTTCTTCCTATCGATCGGATGATTGATTTATTAAAGCACAATTTCTTTGAAGGCTGCAGAAAGCACAATGGTCATTAATTAGCTGACCGCAGGGAAACTGTAAAACGTTTGAACTGAGCAATTGTGTTTCCTGACATGCATGAAAACCAAAAGTGCTGAAAAATGATTATTTTTTTTCCTTTTAAGATAAAACAGTGGGAAATGTGATACCTGACTTTTAATGATCTTATTTATTTTAAACCTTCCACTGGCCAGATGCAAATCAACACCATGTACATACTTTAAATTCAAGTTAATGTTTGCTGTCTTCCGGGAAAACTATCTTAGGATGGATTCAGTTTAACAGGTTGTCAGAATAACTTAAATTAATGGGTTAATGACAAATAATAACACAAGATTTAATTAAAAAAATATTGCTAAAAAAAGCTAGTTTTTTATGTAATGCATATATGTGATATATATGATGTTGATTAATTAAACAAAATTAATAAATAAATAAAAAATATT
>JADLZN010007147.1:97500-128873 GCA_018155175.1 Sinocyclocheilus anophthalmus
AATAATAATAATAATAAAATAAAGACACAAAGAGACAGGGCACTTTGCACATTTTGCATACAGTATACTACACAATAATATAATTACACTATAAATAATAAAATAAAAATTGGATTTAAACATTTTATAAGTACATGTTGTTCATTATTCTTTATTATAGTATTCTGCATTTACACAAACCCTCATGCAGTTTTATACCTCCAATGCATAATCAAACATTTTATATTTAGATGTGAGATTTATTTCTTGGAAGCTGCTAATTATTGATCATAACTGTCTGTTGTTTTTATAATAAGGTGCCAAAAACAATCTAACACCTCACATTCAAACAATATGTTCAACTCATATTGTCAAAAATGCATTTAAATATTAAAGTTAGCTGAGAAAGTATACAATTTAAATTTTTCAGTAGAGCATCATAAAATAACAATATTCACCCAATGTTGATTTGCTATTTCATGTGTTTAGTCACTACTTACACCATGGTTGCATTTTTATTAGACAAAAATGCACTTTCACTTTTTGATTATTTTTTTTTAAATAGCCATAATATATTTTTCTTCTGCTTCACCTGACGTAACGGCAATATATCTGAAAAAGTGTTATAATGTTAGCTGAACGAAGTAGTCTTAAGCAGCAAATCTGCGATTCTGGAATTCTACATTTTTGCAGCATACAAATATTGCAGATTTAGGTCTAAAACTACAGGTAGAGAGTATATTTCTAATTTAAAAGACAATGCAAAGCTTGCACTATGAAGACTTGCGCAGCATTTGTTTGCTGATGCCAGTTGATTTGATAGTTGCTTTTATTCAAAGTATGTATTATTCAATTTTTTTAAGGGCAAGATTTAAGTGTCCAACTACTTTGTTTATTATTGTATTTGCAGACAAACTTTACAAATGTACTTTACAAATGTTATACTGAACATCAAAAAACTTTGCAAAACAATCCCACAATAACATAATGTGCAAAACACATTTATTGAGCAGCGAGATGTCCTTTAAACAAATTCTAGCCCTCACTGTCCCTGGTGAAGCCCAGCAGCAATTGAAAGTCAAGGTGGCCATTTGCACAGGAACACCCTCTGAATTTGAATAATTCTGTGGAGTCGAGCGAGGGTAAATGGCCTATAATTCACTCTCATTCATGCCGTCTCTCAGTCAGAGACTCTGCGCCTGAAGAGGACAAAGCTCGTCCTCGGTTTAATACATTTATTTGTGTTTACTTCCTCGTCCATTACTCACCACAAGCCTGTTACTGTCACACACATACTTCTCTGTCTCCACGCACCTCACGGGCACCTTTCTTTTAACAGATTTTTCGGGCGTTTGACACGGTAGGGTTTCACGTCTCTCATTATGGAGGGAGACAGAAGGTCTAGTGATCCATTAAAGCAAACAGCATTCAAACACCATCAAATGTGCTGTGAAGAAATTGTGGTATTTTTAACTGAAGTAACAGAGTGAACGTGATGGTGTATGTTGGCAAGTGGCAATACACTATACACTGAACAAAAAAAAAAAGTTTACTTCAGATTTATTTTGGAAGTTTTCACTAGATTTCAGTGGTATACAATTAAGTTTTAGTGTTGAGTGCAACACTCAAAATCCAGTCAAAAATGGATGCATGAAACCTGATTGCAATCAATACTTGAAAAACGATGTGATATAACACTTTGAAAATGAAATGCAGAACTTGCTATAAATATAACAAACAATCCCAAGTAACATTTACTAGTAAGTTATAACTTTCATTTTTGTCATTTTTTTTTCATTTTTGACTTATTCAGTGTATAAATACAAAATATTTTCTGCTGTTAGATTATATTGTTAAAAAAAAAAATTATTATAGTATAAATGCGTCATATAATTTATAATGTATATAAATAATTTTATTTATTTATTGCCCACTTAACTTTCTAACTACTTTATTACTAGCTACTTACTTACTTACTACTTAGTTTATTACTTGCTACTTATTACTTAGGACTTAATCTGCCACAACTCATGGTCCGAGAACACCTAAGTTACTAACATGAATTAATTTATAAAATAATGTGCAGTACAGATTTGCTTTGTCTGTTGCATATGTTGTCACGTATCCCATGGATTTATGATGACAGTGAGATACCTTGATGGACATGACTGCTCTCAAAATAAGAAAATTTTAAACAATCTTAAAAAAAAAACACACACTACCATGATAGGTTATTTATATGCACTTTACATTACATGTGTAGCTAACAGTGATGAGCAATACATTCACAATATGACTAAGGTGTGAATCAACCTTAATTATTCATTATTATAACTAGTGTTTGATTGCAATACATTCTAATACGTGTAACATGGGCAGATATGTATCTCTGCACATTAGTTGGGGAGAAAATGAGCTGATGTATTTTCATTCCAGCCTAGTTCTAAGAGACAGATTTTTGCTGTGAGATCAAGTGTAAAATTGAACAGTTGCGCTCTCTCTCTCTCTCAGTCTCAGACATTGTAAACAGCTGTATTTAACCAGGGTGATTTCATTCACATTTGCATATAAAATGCACACTGATAGACAGAGACACTGAAAAATACAATATCAACATATTACCAGCATCTAAAACACTGATCCTTTTATGTATGTACAACTTTAGAGTTGTTACAAATCTTTATGAATCCTCTAATATTGTTGTAACTGGAATTGTTGGATACAGCTGCTTTTAACCGAGTTTAATACTAGACAAAATTCATAGCAGGAATCGTATTTATAAATAAATGATGGGGGGGGGGCTTTATCAAAGGAAGACCTTTTTTTAACGGATATTTAGAAATTAAATTGACTGATAAAAGCAATTTTCAGTCATCATGGTTGAATTTATTGGTAACACTTTACAATTACATTACATTAGTTTACAGTTCTATATAGAGAGAGTATACAGTTCTTGTACATGCTAGTATTTTTGTGACATTTAATACATTTGAGGGACGCATTGTTACACTGTACAAGATAAACTGAATATGACATCAGCCTGATATACAGTATATACAGTCAGCTTTTCAGGAAAATGTAAACAGTAAAACAAGAACAAAACAATGCAAATAACTGTAATGACATTGAACATGTAAATAAATGTAATATATCATATACACAATTAAAATCAACCACGAATTCCACAAATGTGATTCAGTATTTTGTGAACCTCAGATATCTCTACAGTTGTTTATAAAGGGTTAATGTCTATATTCCATGTGTTGCGTTATGCATGCACAGGTAAAAACCCTTTATTGTTAAATATATGATCTAACAGCATCATATCTATATGAGTTAGAATGAGTAATCTTACAGGTGAAGTTGAGTGGCAGAACTGTATATTTCTAAAGTGAAGTTCCCGGGGCTCAGTCGTGTCTGTTTGTGTAGCGTTTGCATTTGTAATATACACTCACCAAGGCCTGTCCTTGAGCTCTCAGCCTCATGGGAGACAGGACAAAATAAAGGCAAAGCTGAAAGCTCAGCAACCAGGATGACCTCTTCACTGACTGACACACTCCACAGCATACTGTCACCAGCACCTTCCATCCCTTTAAAAAACTATCGCTGTGTGTGTGTGTGTGTGTGTGTGTGTGTGTGTGTGTGTGTGTGTGTGTGTGTGGTGTGCACGCGCGTGTGTGTGTGTGTGTGTACAAAAGCATTGTTTTGTGCGCATGACACAATTTGTATCATTTTTTTTTCGATTATTAAATTAGATTGCTATTGTATATTAAGCCCTATACTATATTTTGTATAAATATAAACAAACATACTCAACAAAATCAATGCTATGGCCAGTAGCATATCATATTTCCGGTGCATTTTCTTTATTACATATATTAATTACAACAACGTCCCATTTTTTTTTTTTTTTTTTTTTTTTTTTTTTTTTTTTTTTTTTTTTTTTTTTTTTCTCCAAAAGTGGTCCTTCGCTAACTTGATTGAGCCTGCACTATTACTAGTATGCATATGGGAAAAAACTGAACACAATTTTTAATATAAATACATTTTAAAAACCAACTAATGCTGCATATATAGTATTGGATAGGATGGGAAGGAATAGCCTATAGAGATCAAAAAGTAGATTTATCATAACTTATTATTATTTTTTTTTTTTTTGAACACAGTTTTTTGCTGATTTTCCTTTGAAATATGTTACATCCCCATGTTTTTTATAATTAACAACTTTTTTTTTAATGTGACATGATTAAATATATAGATGGCAAATATATTTACATGCTTTTAATTAACAATATACTTCCAGATATTTGTTTATATATATTTAAAAACATACACAAAACAACAATGGCCAAAAAATATATGGGTTGGAAATTTTTGAAAAACAGTTTGAAACATATTTTAGCAACAATGATTTAAGTTATTTAATTTTCATTTATAATAATTTATTTAATATTTATTTAATTTATTTATTTTATTTTTTAATTTTATTTTTTATTTTTTGTTTGTTTTTTATCATTTTGTTTTTACATTTATATGCCACAAGTAATGATGTGCACTGAGACTAATTCAGTGTTTAAAGGGTTTTAACCAATGACTTTGTCTCTGTGATTCGTTTGCGAGTCATTTCGACTGATTCATTAAAAAGAACAGGATCATATGAGTCATTCAGTCCTGAATCAGACTACAGCATTCGTGCTATGTCTGTTGTCTGCAACTAGAATCGGTGGAACAGGAAACACAGTAATACAGTGTTCTGTCCACATCAGGAACAGAACGGAGCATCATGAAAATCATTTGGTTTTAGTTTAAAAAATAATTAGCTTAACTCTGCTGCAGACCCTTATTTCTCCAGAGCATCACAGCTCAAACACATCAGAATGAGCCGGTGTGGCCTGACCTTTCTCTGTGCACCTAATCTTCTTTGTGCAAATTACACTTGCATACTTTTTCTGAATATATTGTAATTAGGCATATGTATTCCAACGGGCTGATAAGATATAGTCTCTCTGTAATCTCTCATTTATATGCAAAGCAGAGGAGTTAAAGAGCTTATGCTTTCTTCGCTCTTAATGCGTCCCCCTTTTCGCTTAATCAAGTTCATTTTTTCCTCACGTTCGTGTGTCCACAGTCTCATCTCACGCTGAGTTCTCAAAGTCTGAGTTTACAAGCGGTGGGGTGTCGTTATGAAAGACAGACGCACTGATATGAACGGCTGAGTTGCACTTCTCACATTGATTTCAAAATGCAAACTTTAGGATTTGCGAAGCATCATAGCAAAATATTTGATCATGCATCATTTACGGCAGAGACTTGTCCTCAAAACTTTTTTGCTATGGATGATTTTATCCTCACCAGTTTATGACTGCTTTATTTTTTGTTGACAAAAGAAAAAATAGTTGGCAATAATATATCTAATAAACAGACTCTCTTATGGAAACATCAATCTAGTGACTTTTAATCTGCACCAACAAAACATCACTTTTGTATTGTATAGTTGTCAAACTTTTAAATGCAACTCTAGTGCTATGTTAAACCATTTCTCCCATAGGACAAAGACAATATATATAGTTAAAAAATAGTTTTAATAATGTTTCAAATTATCACAAAAAAAAAATTGCTAAGAAAATAGTTTTTTGCTAAATATTTTTCAATATATATTCATATAATATATTAATAATTAAAAGTCTGCCAATATACTTTTGGCTTTAAAAAAAAAAAAAAAAAAAGTATACATTTATATAATATATATATATATATACACAAAGGACTATAATAATTTTAAAGAGAATCCTTCGAAATAACACAAGAACATAGTTTTGATAGTGATGTTTCCCCTGTTAGACTGTCCTGAACTTATACAGATGAATTGTCAAATAAGTTTCGTTAGCGTGTTAGTTTTCATTCAGTCTTGATTGAAAGATAGGGGACAGAGATGTATTTTTTTGGAATGATGGAATCAGAGCAACCAAACTTGTATTGTTTGGTCTAAAAAGCAAGCTGTACAACAAGTCAAACAGTGAAACCATTTACACAGAAAACTTTAACACTCTTACAGTCTCTGTAAATACATAAACTCATCAGCACAAGGGGATTTGAACTGAAAAATTCCATTCTGCCTCTCCCAGATCTAATTTACACCATGTAATTATACTTTTCTCCATTACAATTCCCATGACTTCTCTAAAATATATATTCTCAGAAGAGTTCAGCCATTACAATTCATTCACCATTTGGTTTTCCACAGAGTCAACCTGCTGCCATGAATTATTGTCCACAGGCCCTCACCATTTAGAATTAAGCTCCAAACAAATTCATTAGCACCCCCAGTGTGTTGAATTGACTTTTGCCTCTTGACTTCAAAGGGGTTCTGGGCATCAATTCTTCTAGGCTGAAAAATAAATAAATACATTGAATGCGCTGACTTTGTTGAATCTTGTTCAGTTCCGAATTTTGCACAGACCTGTTGTAGACAAAATCTCTCTCCCCACTCTTCCCCATACTGCCAAAATATATTTTAAAATAAATAAATAATATATAAATATAATATATATAAAATAATATATATAGATAATTATATATATATATATATATATATATATATATATATATATATATAATTATATATGGCAGAAGATATTTTATATATAAAAAATATATAAAAAACAAAAAAAAAAAAAAAAAATACTATATATATATATATATATATATAATAGATATAATATACTATATATATATATACTATATATATATTATATATATAGATATATCTATATATATATATATATTATATAATGCTGGTATGTATGTATGTATGTATTAGAGTATATATATATATATATTTTTTTTTTTATTTTTTTTTTTATTTTTTTACAAAATGTTATATTCTACCTATACATTTCATACATAACCTTCACTATTAACGTTTTTTTTTTTGTTTTTTTTTTTTTTTTTAATGTTAAAATTATAAATATATATTTGAAAATCATATATGTAATGTCTGGATGTGTTTTTTCTGTAGCACACACAACGTGAACACACAACCTATAACGGCAGCATATAAGCATTTAAAATGTAAAAAAAATATATATATATACACATATTTAAAACATTTTAACTTCAGTTTTGATCTCTAGTAGCCAACTACTCCCACTCCAATTATTTAGGCCAAATTTTAAAGTACGGACGATATAAAGTATAATAGATTCTATATAATGTAGGTACAACCCTATTGAAGTAGGTTTAGGAGGAGCCTAATCAATCATGTCAATCATTATTACGAGCCTAAATAACCAGCAATCACTGGGCCGTTCCCTCCACCTCCCCATGATCTTGGAGCTCAAGCTGTGCCTCAGGTTCGAGCCTCCATAGAGCAGAGCAAACCGAGTTCACTTACCATTAACTATAAAGACTGGATGAGTGAACTCATGAATTCTTTGTTATTTAGACTGGTAGAATTGTCCAAAATTCAAACGTAGTATGATGAAAGCCGTAACAGAGGCGATTATTTCTGTTTATCAACCGAGCCTTTGTAGCAACATTCATTTCACTACATAGCAGTACCTACAACTGCACGACTTTTAATGACCACCATCAAATGGGAAAGTCAGCAGAGGACAAACCACAGAGGAGGTAAAACGAGATGAAAAAAGATGGCAAATGGACAGAGCCCTTGCTCCTCGGAATCTGTGTTTGCATATTTATACCGACTCCTCGGTGACATGACTGCCGCTGTGTTCATGTTTGTCCAGGAGAAGGATATAAATTAGCTGCTTGTTGCCGTGTCAAGCGTGGCGTGTCCTTGACGTGACGGACCCCCACCCCCCCTGCGGAGGCGAGGTGTTGTGATGCGGGGTTTGGTGAAGGAGAGGAGGAGAGGCATTTGATAATACTTGTGCTCTACCTCGCAACCGGTCTCAAAGGTGTAGAAGGGAAGCAAAGTCACGCTATCCTTCCTGTCATTTCGGTCTCCAACCAAAATTACTTTTCTCTGTCATCGCAGATACCCTTGAACGGTTCCCACTTCAGGCGCCCACAGCTCGCCAACTCCAGAAGTTCTTTGAATCACAGCGCGGATGATCCTCTTCCTTTCTCTTACGTTTCCTTCATCATAAAGCTGAAGCCTGTTCAGTTGTTTTGACACAAATCAATATGTTCATCGGGAACATGCCAAAGTTATTTGCCTACGTGTGATGCAACGTGGAGAAACATTGCCTTCTTTTGGTGGATCTGCTCTGACCTCCTCCCACAAAGTGTGAAGAATGATTTTTAACAGCACATAGCAGAATTTCTGATGTGTGAACAAGCTTTAATAACGAGCTTTAAAAGAGAATGCAGCCATGTTTCCTTTTCCTCCTCCTTCGGTATAAAAGCACAGGAGAAGCATTCTGAAATTGATTATTTGCCAAAACTCTCATTCAAATGTCAATGACACAAAACTTGTAAGCTGCTCCAATCTTGTGGTGCAACGCTCATGTCAACTGGTTTAGATGGGGCTCGGACAAATTGAGCAGTCACAAGTAATAGGATGGAGGGAAGAGGGAAATGCATTTTCAGATTTAGCTGAATAAACCATTTTATTCAAGCATTTTGACACGATCGACCAGAGTTAAAGTCCGCCTTTTGCCGGACTCGCCCTTCTCCTTTTTCCTCATCACATATCAGATCAGAAAGACACGTACTTTCAATGTAGAAAATATTCCAAAAGTGGAAATAAAGTGAATAACGAGTGTTTAATAATGAAGTATATCGAGGTTTAGGGGTATAGGTGCATGGAGGCCTTTATTGTCGCAATAGCGGTATCCATTTAATATTTTTTAAGAAATATAATAATTTACACTCTACATTACTATTGCATCCTGTTAATGTACAACAAAGCTGAGGTGCAAATAGTATTTGCCACAATTTATAAGTATAAATAATATCTAACGACTATTTACACTTATTGTAAATAAAATACAAAAATAACTAACGTGCAAGCTTTATATAGTGGTAATGGACTATCCAATCCTTAATTTTGATTTAAGGATTGAATTTACTCGACCAATAACATACCAATGTTTTATGGACTCTTGAACTTCCACACATTATTACTGTTGAATTAATTTCATAACGCTGTTTCTCGCGGCCATGTAAACGATGGTTTAAAGCTCAAATTTGGGCTTCTTACCAGAGTTAATTGTCTAAAAATATTACTAATTTTAAACAGCTTTTACTGCACCAGGATTTTTAAAAGACATTTTAAATTCGTATTGCCATATAAATGACTTGGTACTACAGTAAAATGCCCAAAATTTGAATTTCGTTAGACCATTACCTCTGGTATAGAGTCCTTGGTTTTAACGCATCCCTTATAGTGGCCAAGAAAGGGAGCGGGATCATTTCTGTTGTGTTGTGGCTTGTTTCCGTTGTGTTGTGCTTTTGTTGTGTTGTGCTAATTTCATTGTGCTGCGGCGAATTTCGTTGAGCTGTGGCTTGTTTCCGTTGTGCTGAAGCGATTTCGTTGTGTTGTGCACTACTGGGCCACTGTAATTAGGCCACATTCACACAGCAGCAGATTGTCAGTCCTGTATTTTAGTCCTCAATACGGTTACTTTCACAAAAAGTGTGGTTATTTACGTGAGTGACAACCGCAATACTATAACCAAACTGACACCCTTACAGTTTCAGGACTCAGAACCACATTCTCGGAAAACCCACGCTGCGTGAACTGAACCGGACTGAACAACTAGTTATCTGTCACATCATACAGTGCAAGAGAGCCTCTATGTTGCACAAATGCGTGTCTACAGTGTGTTGGGGGTTTTCATGTGTGGTTTCAGGAACTTGCAGAAATATGGATACGAGCTGTAGAAGATTTAGATCCAGTCCACCGGAGCTGCTCACATCAGATTTGTATACGCACAATTCAAATGCTCCTCTCTCCACTCAAATATAAAAGCTGCTGTCGGTTAATGAAGTTTTGATGGATGAATCGAAGGCTCGACTGGACTTCTGTTGTGTCAAAAAGTGAAAAGACTTTTCAGCTTTATGGATATCGCCATCTTTGATATTACTTTGATCAAGGTCACTATTGTTAGTGGTAAGGAATACAGGCTTGACTCCCATTGCACGTTCAGAAAGTAGGGACTTGAAGCAACAGCGATAGGAAGTGTTAATTGCCGTAGACTGCAAATATCACTAAGCAACATTAAAGAGATAAAAAAAACACTTACGAAAATTAACCATGGTTTTATTATTGTAAAAGTGTAGTAACCATGTTACTTGGCAGATTGATTACCATTTGTATAAATGTCTTACTACAAATACCATGGTTAAACTATGGTTAGTGTAGCAAAACCATGGTTATTTTTTAAAAGCAAGAGAATGGTTGCTTTTGGCATTTTAATTATATATGGATACAATTACAATGCCACATACTGTACCACAAAACATAACATTTACTTACTACGGCAAATCAGCTATTCTCCCATAGAAGGTGGTTACAGTACAATGTAGCGAAGTAGCAGTTAAAGTCGTGCATGCGCAATAGAACACCATTTCCATTCCATTAGCAGCTATTGATTAAAGTCCCCAGTATTCCAGACAATATCGTAAGCTGTGTGAACGGGATATTTTGAGACTCACACTCGTAAGCAAATGTTGGTTGTCCGTTCCAAAGCCTGACAGTGTGAACGTAGACTTAGTTAACATTTTTTTCCCTATTCACCTCTAGTGTCTAGCCTTAAAGGTGATGTGTTAAAAAAAATAATTTTTAATGTAATATAAACACTGTGGCAGTGTGTGCTTTAAAAATATCCTGACCTGCATGAAACAGCAACATTACTTCAACTGATAGCGTGAGTTTGGAGCTGTACCACTCATTTGCCATGACCAATGGCAGACGGGTGAGTGTTCATGCTTATTTTTACTTTTTGGTGACATTAGTGGCACAGAAATTATACTCTTCACCTTTTTACTTCAGGGGAACAATTAAGTGTTTTGTAGTTTAGTAAAGGTATAGCCAAGAAACACGTTTTTGTAAGCAATGTAGTCACCATGGTGATTTGCTTTCCTCCTTCCCTCAAGTTTGGCCCGCTCCACTAATGCTGTAAATCAAAACAAACACAGTCCTGGCAGTGCAAAGTTTCTGGTTCCCGAGTGACATTGTGGAGTTTTCACTCACATCCATATCAGTGCAATAGGGAGCTGCTTCGGAGCGATGCACATTGACAGCCAAGGACAGGATTGAAGCCCCGGCATCTGTGGGCCTCCTACGGGCAGGGAGATGAAGACAGGCGTGGGCCCCCTGGTACCCCCCGCCCTGGGCTTATTCCTGACTCCAACAAAAGCAACCCGAAAAGGGATAATCAAGCTGTCACCTGAATGCTGTGGCACTGAATACCAACCTTTAATCATTCTGGCAAATAACAGTAACTAAGCTGTTTTGCGCTCTTCACATTAAATGAAATCCAGCAGAAATAGGGATAGAGTAATTTTGCGGTAATGCACACTGAGAAGGAAAAAGTTGCCGAAGTTTGGGAGTGCTCCCTTGTCTGTTTTAAATGCAAAGCTTTCCTTTTTAGTCCAAGGTCAAAACTTTGGAGAGGTGAGAGGAGAAGGAGTATTCAGATGATGAAATCTGTTCTAATTACTGCACAAATCAAATTCTAGGAAGGCTTCCACACTAATTTTGCGCTCGGCTCCATTTATATTGACATAGATTCCTCTAATGAAATAATAAGAGTACTCCCACGCAAAGACACTTTGTCCCACAGGTGGATCCACATGTAGATAATTGGATATAAAACTAGCAATCTCCTGGCCTGAAAACACTCTTAGGCCGTAAACTCACATTCCACACAAGTCTGTTAAGTAATTAAACCAGCCACAGATTCTCACCTGTGATCCCTGCACTTTGTGTGAGAAACTTTAATTGGCGTCATTATTTCCTTCACTTAAGGAAACCGGAGCCAAATGCTCACCTGTTTAATCTAGCCAAGCATTACAGGAACATGTATGATTGCCTTTTTCATTGTAGGTTTTAATTGCATATTAGTTATGCTTAACCTGGTTTCCCCCATTGCTTCTCTGATGGAGAAATGTAAAAAAAAAAAAACAATCGTGTACAATTGTATTCTCTTTAATGCTTTTCAGATGAGCGTAACTCATCAGTGTGTGACTTTGAGATGGAGTGTCTGCTCTTTGCCCATGAGGCCACTTTAAAGGGTGGTCAGTTTTTTTCTGGTTTAATCTGAGTTAATAATCAGAGTTTAGGTATAATAGTACTAGTAATAGTAATAATAATCATCATCATCATCATCATCATAATAATAGTTATAATAAACAATATTTATAATAATAACACTAATAATAATAATAATAATAAAGAAAATAATAATTTGTATTATTATATTATTATTATTATTATTATATTATTTATTTAAAAGTTTTTCTTGACTAAAGAAAAATAATCAAGTAAATTATTAATTATTTTGGTAACACCTGCAAAATGGTGGCCCTTAAATTGTAACAAGTTTATTTATTCATTCAGTGCACTATAAGACTGTTTTGGATAAATATCATTTAAGAGAACATGATGTTTAAAAACTGGAGGAAGTTTTTATTAAAAATATTTGTGAATTACAGAGTTCGCAGAAAAAACATTTTTGAGCTAAAATTACCACATACACACTTCTTTTTTTTATGAAGTATTATTAAGAATTTTTTTTTACCAAATAAATAAATAAATATAAAAAATAAAAATAATCTATTTTTTATCTGAAATGTTTCTTGAGCAGCAAATCGGCATATTTAAGTGATTTCTGAAGGATCATGTGACACTGGAATAATGGTTGCTGAAAATTCAGATTTGCCATCACATAAGTAAATTGCACCTTATAATATATATTTCAATAGAAAACAGTCATTTTAAATTGTATACTGTTGTAATACTATTCCACAATATTACTGTTTTACTGTATTTTTGATAAAATAAATGCAGCTTTGGTGAACATAAGAGACTTTTTTAAAAATATATTTAAAATCTTGAATTTGATATATATTCAAAGTCCAAACTTTAAAAAAATTAGTGTAGATGGTAAGATCACCAAAAGACAGTATACATGGGTAAAGTGAAGCTAATTACTTGCAAAATGGCAATGTACAGTAGATACCACGATATCTTCTCAAATTTCAAACATGGAGAAACTTTAACTTTGTCATGATTGGTGTTTCTTAACAGCAAATAGATGTTATTGAAATAGAAATGTGGGCTGTCATACAGTATTTAAACATAATCTGATGTATGATGTCATTGTGTGATGTACAGATTGTAAGTGCAGAACTTTGCACTGGGAAGGACGTTTTCTACAAGTTACAGTATAGCACAATTAACTCTTTTACCTCAAAAGATCAAGAAATTGTGATTCCTCACGATAAACAGTAACTGCTTTAATTCCAGCTATTCCCAGAGCAGGGACCTGAGTCTGTTTCCAGAGTACCGTTAGTGGGGGTCAACGTGAGCCACATGCTCTAAACCCAGCAGTTCTGGTTCTTCCCTCCTCCTTCACAGCAGCAGGGCTTTTAACGGCTCTGTCCGCTTGACTAATGATTTCTCCAAGGGAGAGTGTGGTTCTTGTGCTACTTTCCCCTTTTGGCGGGGGGGGGCTTGGGGGTTTAATAACTCTACTCACCATCCCACTGTGCATGACTGTAAGAGCCAGGCCTCAGCGGCAGGACAGAAAGAAGTGGCCACAGTGTGGGGAGAAACGCCAATGGGTTCCTGCAATGGAAACGGGACAGCAGGATTGATTGAAGCCCCATGCTCTGGTCATGCAGGTCTTGTAGTAACGAGGTTAAAGGAATTCCGCTGGGAAGAAAAGAGACAGCACTCCTCTGCGGATAAAGAAGCTCGATAGGCACCGATATTAGGCACATAGCGGCATATCTAATAGCCATTAAGCAGCGGGAAGAAGTGATGTTATTAACGGAGACGCCAATGGTCACATTTTAGAGTACTCAGAGTTCTGTTAGCCATGGATGACCACCTGGTATTCATGATTTGGCAATTAATAAGAAATGGTTCAGTCATAAGCATGCCTCCAGTCATGGGATAGAGAACCGGTGGGGACCGGCGAGAACTTAATGATTGCTATTGAGGCCTCCGCTGAGAGGGCTAGTGCTTCCATTTAGCCTTTATATGAAGTGTACAGCATGCAGCAGGAGGGCAGTGAATGTAATTGGACCAGATCAGAACCTCCAACAATAGGATTGAATATGCTTTACATCTGCGAGAGCAAGTGTGCCAGATCAATGTCTATCAGGAAGCAGTTTTTCGCCAGCAATAGCTCTCTGCTGCTTTGTTTACCCCTCAGTCAAGCAGAGAGGGATGCAACAAATAATTTCCTGGAAAGTGCCAACGTCGATGATTTAGGTGCTTACAATCAGACAGAGTGAGACAGGCCTCCTTGATAATATCGAGCTCTTTACCGGGATGTCAGCGCCGGTAATGAAGAATGACTGTCAGCTAACCTCATTGTAGAGTCAGACATCATCTCAAGAGAATCAGAAACCGTTCTACAGGCGTCTTAGTTTCCACTCTGGTCCAGAAGCATCAATAGAGAGGTGCAGGGAGGACATGTTTTGGTAGGTCAATACCTGGAAATATGTTTTTTAGCATCTCCTGTTCTATCGTCCTAAATGTTGTTTATAAATGGGTTTTTGACTAAATGTCTTAAATAAGGTATGTGGTTAACATAGGCTCAAGATATATTCACATTTTACTTTTGAACAAAATACATCAGTAATTCCAATCCAAATCCAAAACCAAAGATAATTAATGAGGAACGTACTGAAAATGATTACCTTACCTTAGAGTCTTTCATTAATTTGCCACATGAGAGATGCAATATTTGAATCGTCATCACTAGTGTATATGTTTTGGATGTATCCTGAGTTCCATCGATTCTTGTTATGTTTATATTTCATGCCTTTTGTTTTATTGGAGTTCCCCTTTTCCTTGTTGTTTTGTTTTGCTCTTATTATTTATTAAAACCTCTTGCATTTCATGCCACTGCCTTGCTGTACTCCCTGCCTGCTGTTGTCACAAACTTGTAGTTCATTTATAACCTAGGTTTTTACTTCTGCCGAATGCATTTAGGCTTTAAAAGTATTAAAAGTTGTGTTCATTTGTGAGGTTTTTCATGGTAAACAAAACATGTAAGAATCATATTTTTTTTGTTTGTTGTAGGTCACAAAGCTTATTTTTTTCTGCAATAAACCAGATCTGTATCTGTAACAATCTCAAAATTATCCGTACCCATATCTAGATTCGAATAAAACCGGAAAAGGGCAGGACTTTTTTCCGGAAGTTCACACAATTACTTGAGAAACCTGAAAAACGCTATATCTATGGTTTTACAGTAAATTTTTTTTCTTTGTAGTTATCACTGAACAAATATGCCTTGTGTAACTGATAAAATAATATTTTTCATTATATTTTTCATTATAATATACCGTGCTTTAAGGTGCAATGCGGTAGTGCTTCGAGTCCGAGTCCCAGCGCGGGGACCTTTCGAGATTAAAAAGTTATAATTAAAACAGTAATAATGAATGTTCATAAAAGTAAAATAAGAGGAATATATATATAACTGAGTTTACTGAGTAATGTCAGAACACCCACCTCAAATAAGATGAAGCTGACTCTATAAATAGCTGAACATGGAGGCTGAAACAAATACAAATAAACAAATAAAAAAAGATGACATAGCATCCCTCTATGATTGCTTCATTGACCTGCAGCCTTATCCGAGAACACGCTCGCCATTCACTCTCTCATCTGTTTCTCTCACTCATTACAGGCAAAACCACTGCCTTACTGTAATAACCCAAACAAATGAAACTATCCCAGAACACACCCAGCTATACACTAAAACTACCTCAATGTATTTGTTTCTGAGGCGCTTCGGGTCTCGTAGAGAAAGGAAATTAACGCGGCCTGTGAGCTGGGAGGAAATGTTATGATGCAAACACATCATTATGTTGAGTACGCTTCGGAATAATCACAGTGCATCTGAATCACAACTCTCATATTCCCATTGCCACTTCAGGCTTCCAAACATATATCTCTCATAAACTACAAGCCAATAGATAAACTAGGAATATAGATAAACTGGGAACAAAGACGTTAGAGTTATACGTACAATAACTCGACTGTACTTGGGGTTGAAACATTCACTGGCGGCTCTCACAGACTGTTTTGCAGGGTTGCATGCTTAGGGCACTGGGAGAGCATTTCTTATATATCTTAAAGATGTGAAAAGACATTCCACAGCATCATCTCTTGAAGCAATAACACTACAGTGGACTGTACGATGAAGTGCAAAAAGACTGGCAATTAGATGTCAATTATTAGGTGTATATATTTATACTAGAATATGATGAATTATACTTTTATAAGTATCTGTTTATCGGGTGATTATGGTGAAAATCATGTTCAGAACACTAATCATACACATTTGCTAAGTAATATTTATGGAAGCCTGTTTCCTCATCAAAATGTAATAATAAAGTTTCAAATAGGAAAGTCAAATGGTAAAATATAATTTCACAAAGTGAGATTTAAAATGAGATATAATATTGCAATTATGCAAAATAAAGTTGCAATTGCATGATATAAAGTCATTATGAGAAACAAATACACAGTTGTTGGGTATAGTCACATTGTTAGATATAAAGTCACTGTTGGAAAACAAGTTTATCAACTTGTTTCATAAAAGCCTTTGTTGTCACATGTCCACTAGTTAAAACTACTGTAACTAAAGCTGGGGTAAAAGAAAGTATTTTAACCTTAAAAAAAAAAAAGAGTAATACACATACCCCTTAGTCTTTTTGACGCTTTAAAAAAGTAAAGCTGTGCAAAACGGTATTAACATCAACATCATGTTTGAGTTAATGCCATGACTCAAACTTCTTATTAAAGTAATTTAGTACTCTTTTTATAACCAGAATATCTACAGGCTAAAATGTAAAAGAAGTGCCAAAAATCTACTTTCGTTTCCTGTTCAATGTGACTTCCTTGAAGAAACTTCTTTAAATGGACCAAAAAGATGTTTAACAGATGGTCTGACTAATCTAGTTTGCATGTGAAAGCCAACTCTGTGTCCTATCCGTAAATGACTGTTAGTGACCCCCCCAAAAAAAGGCTGTTGCCTTTCCACCGATCAGAACGCTTGTAAGAAATGAGCATTTATCCCGCCATTCAAATCAAGTTCTTAAATGTGCTTTATTGTGAGCTATACAGATTTCCTTCACCTAAGGGTATTGCAAACGTATTGCAAATTAATATTCAGAATTACTTTTTCCTCATGTGATGGTCTCAATGGACTGAAAACCAAATGAATTTCAAACTCAATCTTTGGATTTATTTATTCGATTCCGCCCAATGAATCTCCAAGGACAGTAATGCCCCGTGGCACTGAGCCACCTACGACTTCAGTCGGGTTCAGCTTAAGTAAAAAATTGCTTAATATTGATTTTGTCCAAAGGAAAAAAATATATAATAATAATAACAAAGTCTTGCAGAAGTATTGACGAGTTTTAATAAGATTAAATGCCATTAGACAGCAACTCATGAACATCCTCTTTTCACTGCATTACAGTAATATAATAAATTATATTATATTAACAAAATTACAAATACTCCAAGAAAACACTTTATTACTTAACTGACTAACGAAACAAATAAAATGTTCTATAATTTAAAAAAAAACTACGAAAAATGAATTAGTTAAAAACTTTATTTTATTAATAACAAGAATAAGGTGATGATGATGATGATGAGATGATAATAAAGCACTTTCTACTCCATTGCTTAAATGCAAACAACTGTTTTTAGATGACTGCAACCCACACTATTTCAGTGTTTAAATAAAATCTCTGAATGGTAAAATAGTCCTAATTTCATATTTTCATGATGCCTGATGTAATAGTGCATTTCACACTCCAGTCAGCCATTTTGAGATGCAATGGTGCCATATGACACATACTCAAGAGGTAATTCCTGCCTCTGTTTGACACTGCCTGTCAAGCTTTTCAGTGGATAGGCTATTTATACTGTTTCTTGCCCCCTCATGACAGCCAAACCGGAGCCAGGGTTGCCATGCTGTTGGTGGCACTGGACTTTGGGGGCACTCTTGTAGTCCTTCTACAGCTGAGTCGAATGCATGAGTAATCCAGCCTGTGGTGATTTTCCACATCAGATGAATACGAGGCATTATCTTCATGTTGCATTGTTTACCTCTGTGGATCATCACATTTTCATATTTTAACTATCTTTGAAATGTTGACGTTTTCATACAGCACATCAAAAACATGATGGGGTAACAAACTTTTTTTTTTCTGAGACAAACCACAAAACATCACAGAATTCATCAAATCCATCTCTAATACTGATGGTTGTGCTGTTGCTTTCCCTCCCAAATGATGTCACTACCTCGAGGATAATGTCATTGAGAAACTGGCTTTTGTTAGTTAATGTGTTTACTGTAAAGGAAACAGGATAGAAAGTGAAATGAAAGACATGGGATAAAGATGAAAAAGACACACACACACACACACACCACCAAGCGCGCACAACACACCACGTCACACACTATACTATGACAATACGAAAACGTGACAATATATGCATTTTCATAGCACTATTTAAATAAATATATATCAGACTATCTCTCCAGAAAACTTTTTTTTTTTACCCAACCACAAAAATATCAAATATCATGGTATAGTTTTGAACAGTTGACATGCAACAGCATACGATAGGAATATGGAAGCATTCAAGGTGTATATAGATAATCTTCTAGTATAGATATGTATATATTTTTTTTTTTTTTAGCCTTTCCTTCCTCTTTTTGTGACACGTGTGGCTTATGAAAAATTAAAAAATACATTTGTTTTTGATTTGAGGGAAACTATTTTGTAAAAGCTCCATTGGGATTTTTCACCCTAGTACTTTTGTTCTAATATTAGTCTCAGATTTACATCTTTATATTATGTAAAAAAAAAAATAATTAATTCCATAGTGTTAGCTTTAAAAAAAAAAAAAATAAAAAAAACCGAATTTCTAGGCTGATGATTTGTTTTGCAGAAATAACATGCTAAGGAGTCATGTATATGGTCTCGTTGGCACAACTCTCACAGCAGTGCAGAGCTCTGTCTTCTAGCTGGTGTGTAATGGTTTCAGTCCTCTATCTCTGTGTGCTTTATCACTGTGGAGACCTAGCCTTGGCTGGACACCATTCTGCAGCAGTGCTTGGCAATTATCCTTCAGCCACAGTAGCAAATCCCATGCGGAAGGGCGAAACAGCCGACTCACTGAGACATATGAGGTGCGGTGTTATCTCCCTGCTCTGCCTTAAGTTGAAAGGGGGTCTTATTATCAATCACAGCACATTATGCTGCATTAGCAACTGCATATCACCAGGACACGCTTTAGACGTCCAGTCTTCTTGAAGGAAACCGTGTGTATTTGTACACTGGTCTATTTTGAACCCTGCTTGATGTACATCTATATCAATGTTTCAAATAGTCGAGCTGATCGAGAGAATCATTTAATTGGCTGTATCAAAAACCATTTTGTTTTTGGCGTTAACAGGATTCCTCTAGTCCTCATTAGTTTACTACAGTTTGTAAAAAATAAATAAATACAACTGTGTTGTGAGGATTTTGTCTTGCTTTGTTTGAAGGGACTATATACTGTTTTTACTTATTTTCATTTGTTATATTTGAATCCCCAGTTTTCTGACCATGTGAACATGCAAATTTTGGTGTGTATCATATCCACATGTTTGGTGGGTATCATATTCACACATGTAGTATGACATAAATATAAAACTTCCTTATAAGTAGAACAAAAAAAAAAGTAGAAAGATGGAAAGAGTTATGCTCCTCTGCCCCAGAATATTATTTATTATAGTATAAAGTAAGTCATTTTTTTTCCTGTCTTGAATTGTAATTATACAAAACTAATTATATGTGACACAAATTTTTAAAGAAAAAAAATTGTATGGTTGATTTTAAAATATTTAATTTTTCTATGCACTAATTGTGACTTAAAATTGTCAGTGGCTTAAAATGCATTATTAAAACATATTAAAAGACAATACTTTTGATTTTAATGCACAAGGCACAGCACAATTCCAGCAAGTGGTTTGTGAATTAGATCCTGAAATACCATGAACTTTAAAGTGGCATAACTGATTTTTTTTTTTTACTGTTCCTTTAAGACCTTATACCTCCCACCTCATTGTCTGCAAACAAGGGCAAAGTGTACTTACTCCTGTGTCAAATATGTTGTGTTCCACATCAAACTTTCATTGAGAAATAATTAAGATAAATGACGCATGTAATAAGTATTAAATAGTGGTGAAATATGCAACCTCTAAAGCGAGAGAGTCACCATGCTGTCTGCATCCTTTCTCCCCAGTGGACAGGAACCATCTGGCCACGGCCATTATCACTGACCCTGATGTCAGGCTCCTTAGCAGGGGGAGGAGGGCTCAAACATCCCTGGGTCTGGCCCCAAGCACCTGACTGCATCTCTACAACCTTGCAGAAGTGTGAGGGGACAAATTACAAAGTCACTCATATGATAACAGTATGGCTAACCAGGCGGCTTTGCTTTATTAAAATGGATCAGTCTTTGCATGCTGGAGAAACTGTATTATTTACTGAACATTCTGAAAGGCAAAGCTTCCTCAAAGTCAATAAGCAAAGGGTAGCAAATTAAGAACCACTTGTTTAATGTTTGGTTCACTTAACAGTTCTGGAATGTTTGTATTAAATATGGACATTGTGCTTAAAAAAAATGCAATGTATCAATCAAAGTCGCTGTCAGAACAATCGACAACAGTCAGTCACCAGTGCATGCCAACTAGCTTCAGTTACAATTTTTGAGCATGTAACTCCTTGTTAAAATGTTTATAACTAGCTTTTTGTACTTTGCATCCATAGCACACATCATATGCCTCAAATAAACCCAAAATATGGGTTTACAAGGGACAACAAAGACAGCACAAGTTTCTAGTTGCAATAACTGTGAAAGGGTAACTTGATTTCTAGAATTGAAATCACTGTTCTGTTGCAATATGAAATGATCTCATAATTTAACAACAGACTTAAGCATTGTAAAATGCTGGCAGCAAGCCACATCTTTTCTGTACTTGTCTGTAATGTAATCTGTGCACTGTATTGTCTCACCTCTGTCTCGCTTTTGTAAGAAAACATCAAACAACACTGTAAATGTGAATGCTTTGAGAATATTTTCATATTTTCAATTGAGGTTGATGTCTTTTTCTTACCCTTCTATATATATGTATATATATACTGTATCTTGTTTATTCATACTGTCAGCAGTGCTAAGCATGATTGCAATGTCAGAAAATAGAATCAGATTAGCCTTAGCATGTACTGATACAGTATTTTCTGACTACACAATAAAGATACTGTGATTTCAGATGTTTTGCTATAATTCTGCCAGACTTACCACTGAAATAAACAACTGACAGCATGTCAACTGCTGAGAATTATTACGATTCACCCCTCAGATGTTTACAGTAAGGCACGTTCAGTGGAAGTATAAAACTATAGCCACAAGACATTTGCATTTCCATAATGACCAATGCAGTCTTCCAGGAGCAGCACAAATTAGAGTAGGGTTGCAACAGACATGCAGACTGAGTTAAGAAGTGCTTTTTTGGGGTGTTAAATATTAGCACACATACCAGTAGACTGACTACTGCAAACCTTAGTAAATAACCTTGCATGATTCATTTAAATACTCTCCTCATTAATGTTGCGTCTGAAGTTAAATTCCTACAAATGCATATGCACTACGTTCAGACCAAAATACTCTGTATCATGCTTATCATTGTTTTTATTCACTAGTTTATTCACTGCCTATCTTTACAGTAGTTTTTTTTTTTACACCAAAAGAGGCTTTGCACTGCCACAAGCTTAGTAAATCTGGCACTTTGTGCTGGTTGGTGACATGATTACTTATTAGCCTTCTCTGAAATTAGCAGTCTGTTAACGTATCGTTAACCATAACACAGGCAAGATGCCAGAAATTGACTGTTTACATGGAGCAATCTTCACCATGGTAATTATGATAGAAGTTAATCCACACTCTCAGAAAAGAAAGGTACAATAGCTGTCACTGGTGCAGTACCTTTTCAAAAGGTACACTTTAGTACCTTTTAGGAACTAATATGTACACTTTAGGTGCCTATCTTTATACCTTTAAGGTACCATTAGGACATCTTTGGTAGCAAGGGTGGCCTTTTGAAAAGCTACTACTGGCCCAGTACCGAACTTTTGTACCTTGTTTTTTTTTTGCTGAGAGTGCCCTAGTTCATCCAAGCCTCCTAACAAAATTACACATCGACTTTCAATCTGGTCATTTGACTGCTCTGGCCTGGTTTCATCCATTGCAAATGCAATATTGTGATGGTGATATTTTGATTAGTAATTAACATTATGATACTAGCTTCAAATCATTGCTAATGACAACCCTAATGAAACAACCATTTCAAAACCCAAAAGCCTCCGAGCCTCTCTCTTGGCATGTTGTGGCAGACGAACCCACTGAGAAATACCTGAGAATGAAACCGTTTCTAAAACTTTAGGTTATTGTGTAAATGTTATTGTGTTCAGAGGTGGAATGAATTACTCTGGAAGATTTCCTAATGGGAGCACCTAACAACCGAATAAACACGTATGCTTGCAAAGTAATTCCAATGTTCACCGAAAGTGTTTCTCTAAATGTTCTACAGTTTAAATCTCTGATCGCAATCCCTCTTTTGCCCTCTTTAAAAAAAGACAGATGTGAGTTTGTCTAGGTTTTTCAGGCGGTATTATTGATGCAAGAATAGGAGGAATGCTTTGACATTTGGTCCGTTGCCCTGCCTTATGTGTACTAATTAGCAGAGAAAACACTGTCAAACTGCCATATGGTAGCAGAGAAGTAGCAGCTTGCCAAGTACAGCTACAGTCCCGAACATTTGCGACCGCAAACGTTTGTCAAGACAGCTTGTGTCAGGTATTATATGTAAATGTAGGCTAAATTAATGAGTGCGCTAATGTTTTTTTTTTTTTTTTCTTCTTCTTCTTCTTCTTGGTTTCTCTTGTGCACCTCCCCAAGGTCATCCTTGAACACTTATTCCTTTTGCCCTTATTCATTTTTCTGCTTGGTTGGCTGGTATTATCTGAGTCATCTGAGTATTATGAAGCTCACCACCACTTTCCATGTTACTACATTGATCCTCAAGTGGAGACGGCGTTAAATGTGAATCAACAAGCCAAAAACCTAACACAAGCATGAACGTGACACTTAAGATGAGATGCTGTCGTTATAACTAAGGGGTATACTGTACAATTAAGTGGTTAAGTAGCAACACGCACTTGCAGAATGGGAGAAATAATAGGGAGCAAAGTGTTTCATCGCACTTCAGGGAAGAGGAGAGATCTTGATGTACCATGATGCTCATTAAAGCTATAGCAAACAAAGCTGCTCTACTCAGATGTCCTCATAATAATCTCCAGAGATTGAGGATTTGAGGTTCTCTTGAGAGAGTTCTCGCTCAGTGTTTAGGGATGTTTGTCCCATTAGTGGTATTTCCCGTCACACGGGAATCAGTTGGTCGAGCTGTTCTGTCAGAGGCTGTGAGACTGATGATGGAGAAATGAGAGGAGAGATAAAGATCAAACCAACCTTTAGGAAGATGAAGGGGGGATGGCAGAGGAGAGGCCGCAGTGAATTTATTTTCCATCAAAGTTTCATGGGTTTCTTGGAAAGCTGAACCATGCTGTGCCTGGTTGTGCCATGTGTTCACAAGCTGGTCTCAGAATCTCTTAAAGAAAGGTCACTTAACAGAGTTTTGCACTCCAAAACGTCACTCTGGTGCCATTGTCAACTCTATTTTCATTTTTAAAATTACTTATCCTCATGGATTTGTTTTACATACTGCATACAATGAAAGCGATGACTTTTCAGACTGATCTCAGCTTGATTTGAGTGTTTATACCATATTTCCATGTACACTTTTGTATATTTGGATATATTCTCGGAAACATATAATATAGACATATGCGCAGCTGTAGAAACATACACTTTATAATATTGTATGTTATATGTTAGCATGTTTCCAAAATACCTGCAAACATATTATCGTATTTTCATGATTTAGTACAGTAAAAAATAAAAAAACATCCAGCAACTTTAAAATAAAAATTGAGCTGAATCTTGTATACCTTTACAAAAAAAAAGAGGTTGAAATTGATTCAATTAATTTGATAAGTAACAGAAAAACATGTTGACGACTTACTGATTATATCTTTTTTTTTAAGTGTAATGATGAAATGACACATTTTAAAAATAACATTTTTAACTTTAGACGTGGGTAAAATGATGGAATCCTTTAAGACAATTTGAATACAGTATCTGAAATCACACACAGAACACAATGAAATGTTAGTGAAATGTTAGATACATGCTTTTTATGTATGCAATGGCATTGGACAATATAACCTCACTGATAAAATACAATAGAATCCTATTATTCCCATTATTTCAATTTATTCAGCATTCTATGAACCTAGAAAGATCAATAAAAATGTGCATGTGTGTACAATATGTACAATACTGTCCCCGTAAACAGTTGCATATTAGAAAAAGGTGCCACTCTATGTGCCTGAGAGGCTGCTTTATTTATGGTTGGGGGCTCAGAAATATCTCTGCATATTGCAGCTAAAGCCACTTTCATGTTTTGTGTCATTCAAACTCATGATAATACACAAAAATTGCCCAGGCTTGACACTTGATCCTCTAGACTGAGGTGAGAATGTCACCAGAGTGACGTTTGGTGGTGCTGGATAAACTTCGCTAGAGTGGCGTTTTTTATATGAGACCTTTATTACAGAAATATTGTTGTGCTCAAATTTATTGTTCACATCAAAAGCTTAGAATGAAGGAACAAACCTTAAGGTCTGTAACAATATTATGTTGCAAAGAAGAACTCAGACGGAGAGGGGCTCTCAAATGCTAAAGATGTCCCTGAGAGCACAATGAAAAATCTTATCAGTATGTGCATCAGGCCAGAGCTCAGTTGTAAATCAAGACATCAGCACGAGCTGGCAGTGACCTTCCACAGTTATCTGCAAAGGCGTGCGGCATGAGATTGCAACTCAAATATTGCTGTCTGTGGGCCTGCTATAGTCGGCCTGGCAGGTATGCCCTATCTGTGCCACCACCACAGGGCAGGATGCAACAAAAACCTCCTGCTTAAATCAAGAGCTGAACTGGGCACAGAACAACAGCAAGGTCCCCTGCCCGCAAGAATCAAAAATGACAACTGGGAAAATAAACGAATAATAAGGGCAGTGAATGAATCATAGGGAGGTAGATCATAAAAAAGACAAAAAATTAATATACGTTTACATATTATCTTATGGTTTAAGTCTTTTAAGTCTTTTCTATGACCCAATTAGCATACCAAAATATTACTCTTACTGCTTCTGCACTATATGATATTATAATGTTAAGGACAGACTCCTTCGGCATTTTGGGGACAACATGATTGTGTCAACAAGATATGCACATACCAACATGCAGAACATATATGATGTCAGAAAAATAAATATAGATTTGACT
Source organism: Sinocyclocheilus anophthalmus (assembly GCA_018155175.1). NCBI lineage: Eukaryota > Metazoa > Chordata > Actinopteri > Cypriniformes > Cyprinidae > Sinocyclocheilus > Sinocyclocheilus anophthalmus. The sequence goes on from JADLZN010007147.1 coordinate 123,164, forward strand.
GCCAAGATTTATACATAAGAGTAACCACTAAAAATGAAACGCAAACATATAACAAAGAACATGATCTATATAGATAGATGAGATTAGAATGATAGATAGATAGATAGATAGATAGATAGATAGATAGATAAATAAGGGGCTATCAGCTCATTATTTTTTGTAAAAATTATATAATATTATTAGTATTATAGTAGTAGTAGTAGTATTTTCCTAGTTCATTATTGGATGTCACTAAGATGAAAAAAATACAAAAAGGCCATGTAATAATAATACTAATTTATAATATGATACTTATTTTTGGATTATAGTGTTGTTGTTTCCTAGTTCATAACTGAATGACACTAACATGCAAACATGCAAAAAGATGGTCATGTCACCACAATGCATTATTTAATATTTATTGAGAATAATGCCAAGTATTTAATTCATTCATTCATTCATCCATTCATACATTCGTATCGTCCGTGTATTTATGTGTTTATCTAGTAGACTATATTTTGCACATTATGCTCAGTTAGCTAGTATTTAACTGTTGCATCTGCCAAGCCTGTAAGAGGACACACATACACTCACTCTCTAGTCGCTCTATTCCTGCATACTTAGAGCACACATTTGCAGACTGTAAGTGAATATTATGGCCTAACTGAGCAGAATTAAAACTTTCTGAAGGACTTTTTGCACTATATCAAGGAGTAAAAATAGCTTTGCTCTTTAATTAATTTCCGATGGTGCTCAGAACATGTATTAAAAAGAACAGACATTTTAAGAGGAAATAACGTCCTCATTTCCACTCTATTTATAATAGAAGATATAACAGGTGAAAAATGTAATAGTGTCGGAGGTCTGGTTTTATCAGGAGATTATAAAACAAGGTGGTTAATAAGCCCAATTTCCCTCAAATGTAAAACATAATAATAAATTAAGGCAAAATGAGCTTTGTGGTCAAATTATTAAATATTTCATGCAAATATTGTAAGAGCTGTTACGTGGTTATCATTTAATAACGGGCTCAAAATCAGCTCTTTCCCAAGGAGACTCGGCCGTATAACTTTACATTGTAATTTAGAGTGACTTACAACTGATTTAACCTGCGGTCAGTCTTTCCTACATTAAAGACAAGAGACTCTGTAGTGAAATTGTTAATTTAATGATTAACACATTAAAGGAATGGTTGACCAAAAATGAACGTTTCATCTTCATTTACTTGCCCTCATTCTACTGACACTGTATTACTTTCTTTATTTAGAGAAATACAAATTGAGCAGAACGTCTGAGCTTCTCTATACAGTAAAAATTGATGGTTATTTATACCACCAAACACCACTGGTTCATGTGTGTTAATTATTAATTACTTGTATGATGCTTTTTGGAGCCTTTTAATTCACCATCCACTTTCCTAGGGTGGAAAACTGTTTGGACATTTTGGACTGGAACGTCATGAGGGCGAGTAAATAAACTCAACATTTCTAGGTGAACTTTTCTTTCAAGATTGATGCTTTTGTCCTGCCCATTCATTTAAATCGATTTAAATTTAAATCGATTTAAATAGAGACCACAGAGTTAGGACGGCACACTACACAGGGATTCTGTTTTGGTCAGCGAATCTTGGAGGGAGTTTGGATCAGGGCCCAGGTGCTTCCTGAAAGATGAAGAGATGCCTTAATAATTTATTCTGATGTGTGTTTGTGTCTGTGTGTGTTTGCACCTGCATCATGCCATGAGCTATGGGACATTCTTGCTTAGTTTCTGCCCACCTGCATGTGTATGTGTGTGTGTGTGTGAGACACAGGTCCAAGTGGCTTGTTGGGGGGCACAAGCAGTGAGTGAAAATAATTGATTTTGTGTTAGCTGTCCTGCAAGCCAACTCAATATAGATTAAGTCTCCTCTCTTTCATCCCCTTCATGCCTGACGATCTGAGTTATCAAATCCACATAAAATATGTTCTCCTGCATTTCATCGTACAATTATATAGGATGGACAGGAATTATTTGCCAGATTTCCACAGGAGCTGCGTTAAACTCATTATACAGGAGAAAAACAAATATCCAAAGTCCTGCCATATCTATCTATCTATCTTTAAAAATAGTGCAAAAGCAATAAACAAAGTAGCAACAGTTCAAATGTTAAGCAAGTAAAAGTAAAACGAAACGAAATGAAATGAAATAAAAATGCATTAGACATTTCCCCCTTTATTCCTGTTTTGACCGCTACAAGACCATTGCAGCTCATCTGCTCTAAACCTCTTGATTCTGTTTCAACACGACGTCAGCAACTTCTACGGGTGGTTTGAGGTAGCACGCTGTGTGCTTGTTTCAGCATGCTCATCTGATCTTTCTGCAGGTTTAAGAGCCCTAGGTGTCTGCACGTTAATGAGCAAAAACGCTCTGCTTTAGCAGCTGCCTGTAATCAGATGGTAATTGGATTGAGGAGTGGCGGTCCATCCTCCATGCAACCGAACTGGAGCTCTGAGCTCAGTGTTTTTGTGTGAGGATGAGGGTTATCCTGTGTGTGTGTGCGAGTCAGGCCAGAAGGGCGGCGCGTGTCCCCACTGGGGCTGCAAGTTGGCTCAATGTGCACTAGAATGGCTTCATAAATATATTTGCCTGCAGCTGCACGGGGCACCGGGCTCCTCGCCCTGCCAATGTTTCCTTCACCCTTCCTTTTATCCATTCTGTTTTTCATCAAGGTGTTGTGGGACAGAAGAACCAGCTAACCTTGCTCCAGTGCCCACACAGAGCACAAGACTTATCATAATACTTGCATTGCTGAGCCGAGCGCTGCCTACACGGGTTAGCATTTTGATATAATCATTTAGCTGTTTTGTATTTGATTTAAATCTGTTTTAAAAAATTGTTTATCATAGTATAGATTGTTTGCATATGCATTTAGTTCAGTACACTAATGCAAAAATCTCTTGTTTTCCTCCTCTCATCTTGGATTGTGCATAGGAATTAAAAAATTTATATAATATATATTATCTATATATATAACATTATTAACTTAGTATAATGACTCAATGATTAGCGGATGTAATTCAGTTATGCAGTTTGTTCAACTCATATTCATGTGTGTGCTGACAAATTGAGCTTATCGTTTGATATATATTTACTAAATAACACAATATACAGTGGTGTGAAAAAGTGTTGGCCCCCTTCCTGATTTTTTTTTTTTGCATGTTTGTCACACTTTTGTTTCAGATCATCAAACAAATTTAAAGATAACACAAGTGAACACAACATTCAGTTTTTAAATGAAGGTTTTTATTATTAAGGGAAAACAAAATCCAAAACTACATGGCCCCTGTGTGAAGAAGTGTTTGCCCCCTAAATCTAATAACTGGATGGGCCACCCTTAGCAGCAACAACTTCAATCAAGCGTTTGCGATAACTGGCATGAGTCTGTTACAGTGCTGTGGAGGAATTTTGGTCCACTCATCTATGCAGAATTGTTGTAATTCAGCCACATTGGAGGGTTTTCGAGCATGAACCGCCTTTTTAAGGTCATGCCACAGCATCTCAATAGGATTCAGGTCAGGACTTTGACTAGGCCACTCCAAAGTCTTCATTTTGTTTTTCTTCAGCCATTCAGGGTGGACTTGCTTGTGTGTTTTGGATCATTGTCCTGCTGCTGAACCCAAGTTCGCTTCAGCTTGAGGCCACGAACAGATGGCTGGACATTCTCCTTCAGGATTTTTTGGTGAACAGCAGAATTCATGGTTCCATTTATCGCAGCAAGTCTTCCAGGTCCTGAAGCAGCAAAACAGCCCCAGACCATCACACTGCCACCACCATATTTTACTGTTGGTATGATGTTCTTTTTCTGAAATGCAGTGTTACTTTTACACCAAACATAATGGGACACACACCTTCCAAAAAGTTAAACTTTTGTCTCGTCAGTCCACAAAGTATTTTTCCAAAAGTCTTGGGGATCATCAAGATGTTTTCTGGCAAAATTGAGACGAGCCTTTATGTTCTTTTTGTTCTTTTTGCTCAGCAGCGGTTTCGTCTTGGAACTCTGCCATGCAAACAATTTTTGCCCAGTCTCTTTCTTATGGAGGAGTCATGAACACTGACCTTAACTGAGGCATGTGAGGCCTGCAGTTCTTTGGATGTTGTTGTGGGGTCTTTTGTGACCTCTTGGATGAGTCGTTGCTGTGCTCTTGGGGTAATTTTGGTCGGCCGGCCACTCCTGAGAAGGTTCTCCACTGTTCCATGTTTTTGCCATTTGTGAATAATGGCTCTCACTGTGGTTCGCTGGAGTCCCAAAGCTTTAGAAATGGCTTCATAACCATTTCCAGACTGATACATGTCAACTATATTGTTTCTCATCTGTTCTTGAATTTCTATAGATCGCGTCATGATGTCTTAGCTTTTGAGGATTTTTGGTCTACTTCACTTTGTCAGGCAGTTCCTATTTAAGAGATTTCTTGATTGCGTACAGGTGTGGCAGTAATCAGGCCTGGTGTGTCTAGAGAAATTGAACTCAGGTGTGATAAACCACAGTTTTAACAGGGGGTCAAACACTTCTTCACACAGGGCCATGTAGTGTTGGATTCTGTTTTCCCTTAATAATAAAAACCTTCATTTAAAAACTGCATGTTGTGTTTACTTGTGTTATCTTTGACTAATATTTAAATTTGTTTGATGATCTGAAACATTAAAGTGTGACAAACATGCAAAAAATAAGAAATCAGGAAGGGGCCAATACTTTTTCACCTGCTGTAACTATGTATTTAACTTCTGATGCGTCACAGAGTTACAGTAAAATGACTATATGCTTTTGCCTGCAGGTTCGACTTTTAACTTTATAAATCATGAATAATTAAAGCTTCTTAACTAAAATTCAAGCTGAAAATAGTCGCTTGGCAGTACATTTGCACGTAGGATCACATTACAAAGACTAATCTGCAGAAAAACTAATCACGGCTATGTAATTTGTCAATTAAATATAATCTACTATCTATTTCATGACTGTCCACTTCAGATTTAAATATAGTTCTCAATGATATATTCAATAAAATGGTACTTGCAGTTAAACTCCAGATATAATGCTTGCATAAAAAATTAAACAGGGAAAAAAAAGCATAATTTGAAGATTCATCAAAACGTAGCTGGATAATTGAGTTTGCTTCACGGCGAGAGAGATACAGAAATAATGAAGAGGAAAAGAGTTACAGTAATGACCCCTTTACACTTTGACTCATATGTAAAAGAGGTTAGGATTCATACGTGCTGCTTTAAATAAAGAAAACACACTTAAGATCTTACATTCAGCACTTCCCTGCTGAGTGACACGTCTAAGAGAAAACTAAAGGCAATATTTGTTTAGAAGGTGCCACTTGCGCTCTTAAGATTTTATTAATTCAACATTTTAACAAAGCATCTTCAAAGCACTTGCAAAACTCCCCAACTACTGTAAGCCGAGTTGAGTGATGGGTTCTGTTAAAGGTGCACAGAATGTAAAATATTCTTCAAAGAGCAGTTTCACTTATGAGAAGTAAAAGATTCATAATGAAGAATATGAGCAAAAAGAGATAAACTGCAATAACGCAAAACCTATCAGAAGTGAGATTTTGATATAATTTGAACTCACACTTAGTGTGAATGTGGATAGATTTTAATGCATACAAATGTGCATATTTCAGTGCAAATGCAAATAAGAGGGAAATAATTGTTGCATTGCATAAAGACTTTAGTGGCCAAAAACATA
>JADLZN010007148.1:0-67500 GCA_018155175.1 Sinocyclocheilus anophthalmus
GGGTTTTCAAACATTTCATGCCACGGACCCCCAAATATGATAATCCTTCTGTGAAGGAACCCATTCTTAAAACATGAAGGCAGCTACGAATTGTATGTAAATGTATAAAGACTGCAATTTATGCAGAGAGAAAAAAAAATGATAAAACATGATAGGGAAATATTATATATAACAACATTTTATTAAACATCTGTGAATCATTATGTGTGATAAAGTTTAAGAAATATTTTATATATTTTTTTACTTAGTTATATTTTTCTAACTACAGTCATAATGTTAAATTTATAAACTTGTAGATAATAAATATAAAATAAATGCGATGTAATTCAACCATCTTTATGAAGCAGAAAGAAACTTCTGTAAAAAAAAAAATTGCTCATATGTTTTGGTCAGCAAGATATTTTTTAAGAAAGCAATACTTTTATCCAGCAACGATGCATAAAAAGCGACAGTGAATACATTCTATAATGTTGGGAAATAAACTAAACTGAAAAATTCTATTTATCCAAGGGGAAATCTGAAAAAAAAAAAAAACAGGGCTTGCACAAAAATATTTTTAACCGTTTTCATTGGAAAAGAAATAGCAGAACAGACAGTAAACTTTTACATTTACAAAACAGTTCTTTTAAAATATAATTTTTCACAATATTAGTTTTTACTGTATTTTGGCTCAAATAAATGTAGTCTTACGGAGCATAAAAGACATCTTAAAAAAATAAATTAAATAAAATAACTTTTGACAAAAATATAGTAATTTCATCCTTTGTTTTAACCTGTGGTTGGTCACTGTACAAGACTTTTCTTGTCTAAGCTCCAGTGTGGATCAAGTTTACGCCAACGTTAAGTCTAGTCGCACGCAACTTTCCTATTTATCTCTCCTCATCTCATCTCAGCAGATTATCTCAAACGTTTATAGGGTGTGTTCATTCCTGGGAAGTCAGTTAACTGTTGTTACTTTATGGATGTAACGAGGTACATGCAAATCTGAGGCCTCCTGACCAGGGAAATGCCTAGGGCAGATTCACCAGGTTCAACGAACCAGACACTGAGGCCATAGGAACAAGACTGCAACGGTTAATTCTGAGGAAGGCGCTGACAGACAGAAAAAACACCCCAGACAAGAGACAGAGAAAAAAACAGGTGTTTAGAAGGGAACACGGTGCTCCAAAGTAAGACCATTCCCTGCGGTATTGCTGGTAAAGGCTGTTATCGAACAGACCACTTTAGGCCACACCAGTGTGTCCAATCCACTGTTATTGAGACATTACCAGGCAAGGTCCTTCCCTCACTACAGGAATGAGCTACAAGCTTCATAAATATGAGTCTCTCTGCTCATTTTGCATGACTTTCACGCTGAGAGATGTGTGGAATTCAAGTTCAGTGTTTTAGTCCAGATATCAATACCCTGAGGCTTTCTGATGAAGATACTATGGGTTGGAATAACAGGATCCATAGAGCGTTTAGGCAATTGTAGGGCGAGAGCATAAACATATACAGGCATAAATGTATTGTTAAGTGGCAGGACACCTATTGATCGAGGTCAAATGGGGACACAAAGTAGCAGACAGGCTGGCAGCCAACTCAAACAAGGAAACGGGCCATCCCAACCACCCTGCCAGCATCTGACCACCACATATGTGCAAAGAGGAACTGAAAAATGGTTTAAATGTACGCTTAATTGAGTTAAGTTACACAGTCCAGACAATACTGATGGGTTTCCCACATTTCCGTCCAGATTCCCTCCAAACTAAACTCCAGGCTCATTCGGCTGAGAAACAACGACGTGATAAACATTCAAACCAGACTAAATAGCCATCAGAAATGTCAGGAATCCAGCTGAGAAAAATGTGAAGAAAGGCCACAAATTATAACCTTGAGAGTATGAATGTGAAAAGATAGCGGACCAGGCCTTCACTAAAGTGTGGCGTTAGTCCAGTGTGTTTGGGTTAGGGCTAAATCTGAGATATCTTCTAGTTCTCTTATGAAGATAACGATGTCTTCTGCCAGGAAATAATGTGTTTTCCAGTTGACAGCACCGTTACGGTGTTAAAAACAAGTGCTAGTGCTGAAGTCATGGGTATTTTGAATGTCAACACAGTCCCGTATTATGGACTCTCAAATTAGTTTATGGTGAAAACGAGAGATCACAAACTGCGATGTGTGTCAAAACCTTGCCACAACGTTACTACTACCCTTACTCTAACGTCTGGTAAATATTATTCACAGTTTCACACTATTCTGGGCAAAAACAAGGACTGATTCACACTTCAGGGTTCATTACTAGTGTTCATAAATGTGCCTTCACTATTAAACACTGCATTTTCAATTACATCCAGTTGCTGAACTTCGTTAACGGAAATCAATTTAGTAGATGAGACCAACATTGCTCACACGTCTGTCCATGGTAGTTGTGTTGGTTGTGTGTTAAATTACTATCAGTGTCTGTGAATGACTGGCTGTGGCGTGTATATTAGCCGCATTTGTCAGGCTAGCTCCAGATGGTCTGGTGTTTTGTCTAAAGGGATTAGGATTATTTTGTAGACTCACAAGACAAGTTTAAGAGCGATCATACTGACTACGCAGACCAAATCCAAACGGCTCAGACAAAAAGGAAGATATATAGAAGACTAGACCACAAATCAGGCACATTTAAACTCTGTTACAAAATTGCTCTGCTTCCTACATAGACAGCAGAGTTCTAAAGCCCAAGGTATACTTGGGTTTTTACACATACAGTGTATGTGCACAGGGCTTGTGATGGAAATATCATAAAATGCGCACAGAACGGTTTTTCTAAAGACCCAGGTAGCCTATTCTATTTTCCTCATTGCGCTCTGTCATACGCTCAGTTGGACTACCATTTGCATATGTCTGCAGACATCAATGGATTATGCTGATGAAAATTACATCACATGGACAAAGAAAGTATACTTTCATGTACTTTCTGGAGGGAAATATGGTTTCCAGTGTTGTTTGGTGTTAGCACGTTGCACGTTAGCTAATGCCACAATACTCGAGTTACAATACAGAGTACACAAATAATAAAAGTTTTTAATTAGAACTATTGTTTAAACTATTTTAAAATCAATACTCTTCATTGAGTGAAGCAGAATTACATTTATAGTTGAAGCCTTCTACAACCAAGGACACATGCATTAGATGTATTTTTGTTTGCATTTCATCAAAACTTCCATTTCCATCGTCATGAAGTCAATGGGTTTTTGCCTGAGGTCTGTGGTTAACAAGCGCAAATAGTTAATTTTGATCAATTAAAGGGGTGGTTCATTGCGATGTCACTTTTTTAACGTTTGGTGTGTAATGTTGCTGCTGAAGATAAAAATATCTGCAAAGTTATGAAGTTGAAAGTTCAATGCAAACGGAGATTTCGTCTTTTAAAATTCTGGCAGTTTAAGGCCTACAAAAACGTCTGTTAGGGATTACAACAAGTTACTTCCCGGGTTCGTGACGTCACAAGCCCAGATAAACCCTGCCCTCAGGAAAAGGCAGCAAAGAGGGCGAGGCCATGATTCTGCTTTAGAGAAGAGGAAGAGAAAAATACAGGTGCACGTAAAAATCTATTCATATATGAATCGCAATTCTGTCTTCTAATAATTCTAATGGATTCACAAGATTCAAAATCAATATTCTAAAGCAGCGGCTTTTAATACTGTTCCTCGCGTTCTTCCGATCTGAATCTCTCTCTCTATCTTTCTCTCTCTCTTAGGGCTGTCGCGCTTAGGAAATTTCCCTTGCGGTTATTATGGGTGGCTCAATAGCGCGATACGCGGTGTTACCGCGCTTTTGTTATTTTTGTTTTTTTTTTTTTTTTACAAACCTTATCCTGATTTTACTGCATACAAAGCTCTATTGTTGCGTTATGTAGCATATATTGTTGCTTTTTAACTGACAAGAGACACGTTTTAAAACATTTTTGTTTATTGTTAAATGCCAAACCGCAATAAGAACATGCCTTTTCCAATTTAAAAAACAAAAGATACAAAAAAAATTCTAAAGTATCAAATGAAAACAAGCAATAAGAAAATCCTTTTTCCAATTTGAAAAACGAAAGAATTCTAAAGTATCACATGAAAACAAAGTGTTGGCCTAAGTGAAAATACAGAGAATAAACGAAATATTACTTAAGCGTTAACGAATGTGATTTAGACCTGGGTTATCATGTCCTTGTTTCGCGCTAGGAAAACCAACATATTAACCTTTTGTGGTTTCAGGGAGGATCGCACGGGGGTAACAATATTCCCGGCGGCACTGAAAACCCTTTCCGACGGTGTGCTCGTTGCACAAATACACATGCTGAGATAATGAACCGTTAGACTCATATAAGGAGTCATACTGACACTTGACCACATATCAGTTGTGGCAGAAAAGTAGTCGACATTCAAAAGCTCCCTTTTGATCGATGTCTTTACCGTGTCGTACATTTTCGGCACAGCAGTCTCTGAAAAGTAGGTTTTGCCCGGCAACTCGTACTGCTTGTCGAATTTTTGAAGCATCGACTTGAATGCAGGTTTCTCCACCGTATTGAATGGAACCATCTCAACTAGATACTGCGTAACAGCGGCTTAAGGCATTTATACCTGTTACTTTCACGGTTGTATTTGACAGATTTCGCAAAGGCTTCAGCTACTCCTAACTGTCGGCTGGTACCGGCCTCAGCTGTTCTTCTTGATGTTGCTCTGCGACCTGATGCTTGAGGAGGCAGCTGCGCATCAATGGCTGGATGACAGTTAGTGAGAGGACACCTCAAATTAGATGTATTGCTGCGTGTCACAGGGACCTTTTTGCAGCAAATTTTGCATATCGGTTCATCTAAATTTGCTGGCTCTCCCTTTTCATTGGGTTGAAAGCCGAAATGTTCCCAAACTGGCGACGTGACATTAGGTTTTTGGACGAGAACGCCTGCCATCGTTTCAGTATTCAAAATCAACGAAACCCAAGATACAAACAGTTCGCGGGAAAATGACAAACCTCTTGTATCATTATTAATTTATTTAACATTCAATGCACAGTGATGAATTGTAAAACAGAAAGAAGGCCACAGCCTCATGGGAAAAAAAACCGTGAACACTGCGGTTGCTTTCCTTCCTCTGCGGTTTGCTCGTCAATAGCGCGGTATTACAATATTGCGTTACCGAAAGCCATCCTTCTCTCCTATTCAGCTCAGCTCCAGCAATGAACCATTACAATTATACACTTATTTTCACATAGCTATGAGAAGCGTTAAACATGGATGCGCGTGCAGTTGCCGTACTGTATTAAAGCTTTAATCAGGATAAAACTGTATATTAAAAGCTAACATAAGCAGTAGCATTTACAAATAACAGCATAACTAAAAGTATGAGACAACAACAAACAAAAAAAAAAACATAGGCCTACTATTAAAAGCCATGCTTGCACAGGTTCACACGATCCTCTTCAATAATATCCTCTGCTTCTCAATCGAGCTCAAATTGATAAGCGATATTAACGACGCCTTTGTTTACAATACAACCGGAGCACATGCCGCTGAGGTGAGGGGCGGGACGTTAAGTGGCGCACTAGAGACGGATTAGCCAATCACAACACACCAGGCCAGCTAACCAATCAGAGCCCATCACCTATTTCTGAGGGAAGGGCTTCATAAAAGAAGGAAATTGATCAGTGCGTTTCTCAGAGAAGGGACAGAGCAGTGTGGAATAAAGGTAAATTATGTTATAATGCGTTTTTTGCATTAACATGTTAGACTGCACCCCATAAACGCAATCAAGCCTAGAAAACAACCACTGAACTACCCCTTTAAATACATCAGTAATACCCCCTTGTGTTTTTTAAGCTTTACTTATACTAGGCAGTTGCTAACGAGTTATCTGTTGTTTTTAAATCACACTCTTAATTCTAACTCAATCTTTCAAGGAAAAGTGTTTAAATAAAGACTAAAAGTTGTCAAAGCTTTGTGGTGAAGATGTTGGAAGTCATGTGACTTTTATATCCTATGCTTAGCTTTTTACTTCAGCCGACTGCTACAAAATTCTAACGTGTTTAATTTGTGAATATTATCCATGATGTACAAAACATGTGAGAACTTTTGTTGGTCTCACAGCTTATTTTCTGCAATAATACAAAAGCCAATGGAAAAATCCTACTGACTTTTTGTTGAGGGAACCAGGGTAATGCAAACTTCCAGGTTGGCCTACAAAAATATGTCATCACTGCAGCGCTCTAGGCTACCTAGAAATTGGCCAAAATTAGGTACTTAAGGAGAGCCTTAAAGTTGGTATAACACGATGCCTTAAAATGTTGCCCAGTTAGGAAGCTCACTCGGTTTTGGAACAAAGATTGACTAAATCAGACCAGAAAGCAGCACCTATTTACAGACTGGATTGAAATCAAACAAATCAGATGTAATACAATGATATTCTTGCATAAATAAAGAAATCCAATAAAAGCTATACACACCTGTCATTAATAACTACCGAGTTATAGTAGAGACTGACAGACACAAACATTCTTAACAGTGCCCACGCCTCTGAATGCAAACAGATACGGTTCACTGTCAGGTCACAGTACAGCAGTTTAAAAGACATGTTATCAGCGTTCCGGTTTATGCAATGCAATATATACACCTTAACTGTTACTAATTCTCCACAGTAAGGGGAGACGGCGAGCTTGAAGCACAGTCTGCCGCATGGCTATTACTAACACCATCACAAAGCTGACCTCTGGTAAGGACTAGGTATGGAGACCGTTCCACTGCACTCCAGAACAACATGATTCATTCTCTATGCTATCATTACTGCAAGAGAGAGTGAAACAGAGAGCGGAGGGAGTACGAGAAAAGCTGAGAGAGAGAAGAGAGAATATGAAGACATGACCTCCCCATTTAAGTTGATATTCAGGTAATGGAGGAGAAAGGTAAGAGGAGAGGAGACAGGAGAGGGGGAATATCAAAGAAAGTGAAGGAGAGAGAGAGAGAGACGCCGATAAGACAATGAAAGGAAACGATCGGCATGTCGGTCAGGTTTCGGAGGTTACCGGACCTTGATGGGGGCCAGTGGAGGTTAACCATGGCCCTCATTCACTCCACACAGATACACGTCCTGATAAGTCCCTCAACAACACACCAACACATATAGGCTGAATCCCAATTCTCATACTTGCACAAAGTGCAAACTGATAAATAATATAACTCAAAATGTCAAGGTCAGTAAGAATTGTTTTCTGTTTTAAATAAACTAATATTTTTATTCAGCAGGGACCAAAAGTTACAGTAAAATACATTTGTAATGTTACAAATGATTTTTATTTCAAATAAACTGCGTTGAGATTACCTTGGATAAAAATGTTTTTCAACACACTGACACTCTTAGAATGCTTTGGAAGAATCATGTGACGCCAAAAGACTGGAGTAATGAGATGAAAATTCAGCTGTGTCATCACAGGAATAAATTACATTTGAAATTATAATCAAATAGAAAACAGACATGATGCGATCAAAGTAGTTGTCATAAATATTCCTACAATGTAATGACAACAAACGAGTTACACAAAACCCAAAATTAAACAAAAACAAATATTTTACATAATATTTACAAGCAGGCATATAAATGCAGTAATCCAAAAAGGGCCAGATATTATACCTATGCATGCGCAATACAGTATACAAGTAATACTATGCGAATTGGGATTGAGCCTTATGATTGTGCACACTTACACAGTTCTTTTATAATCATGACTTTCTATGTGTGTATTAAATGGGCTATTGGAGATCTAAACACGACAACTATGCAACCAAACTTGACCCAATTCTCCAGTTCTCAGCGTGGCTTAACTTGCGCTATTTGCTAGTTTTCTTTTATTCAAGGAATGAATCAGCAGTTGGGAGGGAACGGGGAAGAAACAGAATCATTCTAACAGCAGTATTAAACTGGCTAATCATCTCAGTGTGAGGTAAACAAATGTTCTTGCATAAACTGCATATAAACAAAACAAAACAAAAGCAAGCTAAGCATTGAACAAAGGGAAGTTTTACTCACAATTGTATCTTTAAAAAAAAGAGTTTACTCCAAGTTTACTGATTCAAGTTGTTTTAAACCTGGATGATGCAGGAGAAATTTTGAAGATTGTGCTAGTCGCTTTTCAAGCAATTAAACTTAAATGGGGACTGAACCATAAATGTGGTCTACACATTCATTTTGGACACAAAGCTATCATTGAGAATGTAGCACAAACTTTGCATCAACCACTTTTATAGAGTTTTATTTTCGTTGTTACAGATTGAAAGCCTTAGTTCCCCTTCACTGTCACTGAATGGAAATGAGCAACCAACACATTCTTCAAAATTTCACCCGCTGCATTCCACAGAAGAAAGTCAAAAGGATGAGTAAATAATGAAAAATGTTCTTAAAAGCAGTGGTCAAACTACTAAAACAGTGTTAAGTACTACAATTTCTTGGAATAAACAGTCAGATGACATGCAAGGTCTACAAATGCCGTTTGTCTGTTCTTTTTCCATTCACTTTCAACCTTGAGAAAACTCCCTGATCTAAATGAGCTGCTATCCGTCAAGAGGAAACTCAGCTGACCCACTAAGACTTTCCCGCCAAGCTTTAAACTCTCACAGAGCTAAAATAAAACTCACAATCGCACACACAAGGATGAGAGGCTGCCCGTCACCCCCTTATACCGGATTCACCAGCACCCGCTCAGTCCAAATCAGTGCAAATATGGGACAGCTACTCTCTGTAAACACTCTCCCTTCCAGCTATTGTATGTGTGATGTATATTTAGCCTGGACAGGGAGGCTAATGAGTGTTATATTGTGAACTTGCTGAATTTCTATACTGAAGCACATACATCGACAAGGAGCAGGAACCAAAAGAGAGGGAGAAAGAAAAAGTAGGTAATTTTTGGTTCCCAGCCAAGGATTACGAAGTCGTGCACCAGTATGAGCAGGTATTGGTGGCTCATCGCCCAAGCAACCCGGGAACTTTTCAAGCTCAAAGTTTTTCTGACTCGTTTAATTAGATAATAAACACAGATCTGTTCAGATACGTCATTATAAAACTTAAAAAATGCTCTTTAATTACATTTACATAATATATGCAGTGACAGACAGATCATTCTGTAAAAGTCAAGAAATAAAAACACTTAACGTGTCTTAAAATGTGAAGTCTAATTGATTCAGCCTATGAACAAATTGTTTTTTTTTGTGTGTTCCAAACTCATTATTTCTTCGTGAGAAATATTTTTAAAGAGGTCACACTGCTCTTTCCACAAGTTACAATGGAACAAAAAATATATCTGGCATAGTCTATTATAAGTCATTGTTTGGAAAAGAGCAGCATGGACATTCTTTAAAATGTCTCCTTTCATGTTCCATGTAAGAATTAATGGTTTTGGAACGGCATGAGGGTGTATAAATTTAGTTTTTGGTTGGATGTCATCACAGAAAAAGCAAAGGCACTGGCAATCCTGAGGAAGAACGTCCACCGCTTGAAGTCATAGTTACATTCTGACCCAAACTGATCAGACAATTACAAAAGATAAGGCTTCCGAATAAAATCTGGCAACAAATGAATAACGAAAAAATAACCTCCATTCTTGATCAGCAGGGAAAAATGTGATCCAGTAATCCAACATCAGGAGTGATGTATTTAGAATTCAGTCAGAGCAGCCAAAGAGGTTAGCATAGCTCACCACAGTGTGGTTTAAAAGAGCATCAGACGCGGTTAGATGTGGTTATAAAGTGCACCGCTCAGACAAAACAGCAGCGGGGAAGACATCTGTCCAGCACAAGAATCCAAATCCAGACATCAGCCCTACCCCTTGGTCTGTGGCAGATGGGAAAAATGTCAAATCCGGGTGTCCAAACATCACAGACCCTGAAGTGCGTTCTGCTACTCCACAGGGAGAGTTGAGGTATCACTGCTGCTACATTATGAGCACTTAATTTCTTTGGTCCATCTGTGAGCTCGACCCCAAGAGATCCAAAGAGGGGAGCGCTATAGTACAGGTACCTGCCCGTCACTGACATTTGGATGTTTGGTAGGGTTTGGGTCCTGATCTGAGGCCTGCTCGGCTTTTCTCTTCGTGCGGACTTGATAAAGATGGTTTCTGGACTTCTGGTGTGCTGGAGAACAGGACAGGTCAAATTTTAACATCTTATTTCTTGTTGTAAGACGTTTGAGAATGCATTGGTTTGAAGAGCAGAAACTCACCCGTCCATTCTAAGTCGCCAATGATCACCTTCTCGCACAGGTCGCACATATGATGACTCCGCTTGTTGCGAGAATCCATCCCCTCTGCTCTGATTGGCTGTGCAGATGGTTGTTCTCCCTGAAATGATTTTAAAAGGAGAGGTGCTAAATATATTAACATTAAATACATAATAATAAAGTATGGGGAAAAAAAAATTTTTTGCAATTGACTTTTTACTTTTAAATTATTTGAATAAAAAAAAAAAAAAAAAACAAAAAAACCTTAGAAAAATGCCACCAAAAATCACTGGCTATTTTGCAGAACCGCCATGGTTGGGCTCACAAGACAAATGATGATCAGCGGGGTGTAAAGGAGACATTATTTGCCAACTAAACAAGAAAGAAAACAAGTCAAACCTTTTGAAGGCAGTCCAGGATCTCTAGAGCAGGAGTAAGTACAGTAGTCTCCCAATTGGTCACGTCTGTCACATCCAGACCGTAAACTGGTGGCACATTGCTAGCAGGTCCTGAAGAATCGGAAGATAAATTGACAAAAGACGACTGATGAAATAGCATCTTGATTAAACCTGCAGAATAATCATGGAGCAATGTAAAAGTCTGAACACTGTGTACACTCAAGCTGATGTTCTCAGACAAAATCTAATTGAGAAATGTTAATGTTAAACCTTAGGCTAATGGATAAATTACTTTCCTTAACTTCCAGCTTGAGTGCATTGGGGAAAACAATGACCATGATTTGCTGTGTAGGGGGAAAAAGCTAACATACAAGGACTTAAAATTAAAAAAACTATCATGGGATCCTAAAATTTGTTTTAGAAGGGGACAGAATATGTCTGGTTATGGTGTGGTGCAGTGAATCAGTATGGAGAAGCGGGGAGGGCCTGCAGCAGCCTGAACCTGCTGAATCACTGCCGCTCAATCTCAAACAGCATTCTGACACTGTCAGCAGAGACAACCACACTCTGACTCGCTCAACGCTATTGCTCCACACACAATACAGCAGACATGAACAGATAATGAGAGGCCCATACGTAAAACATATGCAGAGGAAAAAAAAGTCACAGGCACACACACATAAACCACTTAAACCTCAGAAAAGATTAGGTTTATTAGGGTGTTCTGGGTCCAAGTAAAAAAAAAACATCTCTTCTCGTGATTGATGCATCAAATCCTCCTACTTCTCTAATTAGTAACAATGGCCACATTATCCAGATCAATTATATGTTAACTCCTCAAATAAGAGTAACAAGACATACGATAACAGCGCTTCATACCTGTTAAGTTCTTTATCAGTTACAAAATATTATTACTTGCTTAATGCCCTTAATGGGTTAGCTCCTGCGTATCTAACTTGTCTTCTACCATGCTACAATCCATCACCCTTCCTAAGGTCGCAAAACTCTGGATTTTGGTAGTACCTAGGATAGCAAAGTCCACTAAGGGAGGTAGAGCTTTTTTGCATTTGGCTCCTAAACTCTGGAATAGTCTTTCTGATAACGTTCGGGGTTCAGACACATTCTTTCTGTTTAAATCTAGATTAAAGACATACAGTATATATATTTTGCCAAGCATTCAAATAATGCATCTCATAATCTTGTACTGCAGTTATATCTGATCAAATGCACATTATTATTCTTTAGTTTGGGTTAAACAAATCAATTTTGCTTGGTTAGATCAGCAGCTATGCTAATTATGTCTCTATTTGTTTTCTCTGTTTCTGCCACGGGATTTACACAAGCTTCAGTCTGGATACAGAACGCCTGAGAAGAGATGATGCCAACCCCTCAGAGGACCTCAGATGATGCTAACCCTGAAACAACTTACAGAACTACTACATTTTGCTATAAGTTTGATTGCATCATATAATAATTGCTGTTAATAGTGTTCATCGTCTGTTTGATTACGTCTTTAATTGATTTTTCCATACATTTCTGCCATATGTACTTTAACTGACAGTCACCACTGATAAGCTCTAAATATTGTAGAAACTTGATTTGCTTTGCAACGATTTGTATCGTGAAAGGTGCTATACAAATAAACTTCAATTGACTTGATTCGCATAATCCTCTCTTCTCTGATCTTGGCTGTCTGGTGCTGCAATAAACTCTACCACATCATACCATAACTGTGACCATATCATTTAAGCCAGCATTAAAGACTCTTGATCTTTTTGGGAAAATACTGAAATTTTCAATAATATGACATTCTATGCGCAGTACTGTGGTGGCACCATGTTTTAAATTGTGTCAGGTAGTAATAACAGTAAATAGAACTGTAAAAAATGATTACATTCATGGAAAGGGGTTTTATACATGGTATACAAAGCCACTTAAGAAAAAACAAAGCATTAACATTCATGTCCTAAAACAAGGTATTTTGAAGGTAAAATTGGCACTGCCATGGTGCATTGTTGGAGTTTTACAAATTAATAAAGGCAACAACAAAAAAGTAATTATTGTTAAAGTGTTACTGCATCAGCTAAAAAAAAGTAAATAGTGCATCTCTAGCCTATTAAGTGGAGAAAACAACTTGCTCAGCAATTAACTAATGCAATTTGATTTGATCCAACTCTGGTCACTGAAGTGTCACTATGACCAATTGCAGTGGTTTGGCTCAGGGAGGCTTAGTTACGTCCTGGTGAAGACAGTTAAAATGTTCCTGCTGTGAATGATCACCAGTTTCAAAGCAGCATCTGTCTGGCACAATATTTTTAGAGCTGCTGTTTTCAAACGCTGTCTAGTTGAACTGTCAAACTACTTATGACATCCTGTACTTAATTTTAGTTTTTCTTTGAGTAAATTTTAGTAAATTTTACAAATGCACACTGAATATGGAAGAGCTCTCGAGATGTGTAGCCTGTTTATTAATTCTTATTACCGAATTGCACAATGGTGCTATAAAAATGGAGTGTTTGCATCCAAGAAGACCATGACGGTTAGACATATTTTTTCATATTTGAGATTTTTTTTTTATATATAAGGAAGAAACCTGACCTCTTACAATCTGCAGAATGCATTTTAACAAACTACTGGGGACAAACATTTCTGAAATGTTCCTAAGTGTCAGCAAACTAACACTACGCCCTTCTCTAACAAACATGATTTCTTGTTAGTACAAAACTGCTGCATTTACAACTGCTACTATAATTTTTGCGGTTGAAACCCTCTTAAGAGATTACAAGGAGTCCAGCTCAAAAGGACAACAACAGAAGTAACAGAAAATTGAGAAAAGTCACTATTTCACAAGGACACTGCTGATAATATCATCCAGCATTCACACCTGCTTGCCTGAGGCCAATGTTACAGAAGTCCAGTACTGTCACAAAGAGAAACGTACTTAAAACACCTTAATGCATGAAGGCTCGTAGTTAAAAGAATTACTATGCAAAAGCTTGATTTACATAAAATGCAAAGTACACAAACACTGAACATTGTTTGTAACCGTAGTTAAATGTTTATTGCAGAAAATCGAATTCTTTGTCAAACAGTTCCACCACATTTGGCAAAAAGGAACCAACAGTTTCTAATTTGACCCTGGGCCAACCACTGGAATGACTCCAAATGCAATTTACTTCCTTATCACCCTGTGCTTGTTTACAATTACAGCAAAACCAGATGACACCACAAAGTATGACAATCCTGAAACACAACAATAACTACATCCATAATATTAAACAAGCACAATAAAATAATTATAATGCAACAGGTATTTAGAAAACCTGAATGACAACCAAATGCATATTATGCAAAAAAAAATAGGATATTTAAGTGGGCATAATATATCATGAAATGCATATTACAATGATGATTTAAATATACCTCAAACACCTGCAGTATCAAATGTTATAAATTATGATTATTTTTTTAATTGTTGAAAAGTAAAAGCACTAATAGGCATATTTGCTTAAAGGGGGGTCATATGATGTTGCTAAAAAGAACATTATTTTGTGTATTTGGTGAAAAGAAATGTGTTTATGCGGTTTAAAGTTTCAAAAAACACATTATTTTCCACATACTTTAGCATTATTATTTCTCCCTTATGCCCCGCCTTTCTTCTGAAACTGCGTCGGTCTGAAAGCGAGTTGGTGCTCTTATTGGCCACAGCGCAGTGCGTTGGTGGAGTGCCGATACCTCAAGCTGGTTGACGTAACTGTGACTCCCCGTACCATATTGTGATGCCTTGTACCAAATCCGAGCGACGAGACAAAAACTTGAAACCCAATAGAACGTAATTTGTTGCATTCCAGTGGGGAATAATTACGGCAACTTATAATCTGTAGTGAATCAGCTCATGGGAAATATGAATAATTAACCATAACTAGTTATAATTAACTATTCATATTTTAGATCCGCTGTAGATATTTAGCTGACCTCTCAGGGTCAACTGTCTTGTCAATTCTAAGAACGTTAATTTCCTGGTTAAGGGAAATAACTTTCTTACTGTACAATTCTACAAAAGCTTGTAGCGTAAATCTGCATGATTAGTGACTCCAGTTATGAGCAAACAATGAACCTCGTTAAGTGTGATACAAGTAAGGTTTTATTTTATTTTACTACATAAACACTTAAACTAGTCTACATACTACATAAACACATTAAGCCGATCTAACATACACATACACACTAAACTGGTCTAACATACACATACACACGTACACACACACACACATACAGTTGGTATAGGAAAGGGTTAAAGTTTAACTCAGTACAGAAAGAGGCATAAAGAATGAATTTTATGGACACTTTGCATATTCAGCAGATCTACACCTGGGGATACGTCAGATTCTCAGTTCAAACACACCTTTGTAAAAAGGTGTAACTGATACTTAATGCATCATTAATAAGACTAAGTTTTGATACTTGCGAGTCTCGGCTGTCTGAATGAGATTCCTGATGCAATCTTAAGGTTTCCAGTTAATCTTTTGCTGAAGTTAGTTGATGAGAAAGAACCAGTTTTGAGTCAGAGAATTTTGGTGAATGGAAAAGTCAAGGCCGAAAAAAATGCCTGGCACAATGCTTTGGTATCCTGAAGCGTTTTCTCACATCTTCATCTGCATCTGACCGAACCACCGACTGGGGCGGGTCACATGGAGTGTGGCCTTTAAGGTCAGAGAAGATCCCCGCCTCTCAAGATGTGCTTAACCAATGAGAGAGGCCGGAATCCCAAGTGGGCGTTTTTATGGCGCTTGTTGAAAGCATGGACTTGATCGCAATACTAAAATCTCAGGACCTAATATAATATACACCCTTGTTTCGATCATAAGAAGGCGAATTGATAGATACTAAACAAGGTATATGTAAGGTTATATGAATGAGTGGTTTATCGTAAGCATGAGTAAAATAGTCTATAATACAACAGATTAATACAAAACAGCAATAATAGACGCAATGACCTAAAGTATGTGTGTGTTCATTCAAAGAAAGGTTTCCCTATGAATGAATTAGTAGAAAAGTCCATTTCTACTCTGCCTTTGTGCTGGGACATGCAGGGATTTCCCTGCTTTACATTCTTTTGGCCAATAAACCCAGTGATATCACCGTTGGTTGCCATGCAACAAGGGTGTTACGCATTCCGGGGGGAAGGGTCATGGGTCCTCGTATGGCTTGTTAACTGAGGGGGTTTACAGAGTATTTTTTAAATATAAAAACAAAATATATATTTTGTGTTTGATTGGTCCAGACGCTACATGATCATTACTGTCCTTTTTACGCATTGTGTTGCATCACGCTGCGTAAACATTAAACCACGTCTGTATTTGTGATCGGAGAAATTACAAACAACAAGCGCTACTCAACACTGCTCAAAACTCGCGTTTGAATTGTCAGTGGCAAAATCTTTAATATAAAAAAACGTACTTACAATCTTTGAGTCAGAACAGCCAGCATTGTAGTCTCTCTACCAGTATCAGGAAACAGTCCTCCATAAAAATTTGCACACATCTGAATATTTGGGTTGACTGTTCTGGAACAGTGTTGTACATATAACTTAACCACTGATTTCTAGTAGTGTAAATTTTTGGAAGGCCAAACAAAGTAGTTCGCTTTCACAAAGAAACACAGAGTCTTCACGACATGGCGCCGGCGGCAGCAACAATACTACAGCAAGAATAAAAGTTACGCCTTCTTTCTTGGCATGAACATTTGGGCGGCGTTATGCTAATATTTCCACATAGTGAGGTAGACATGTGGGGTTGTGTTAGAATGAGCCGTTTTAGGTAGTTGTTGTTGACTCTTAACTTTTATAAAGGATATTTCTTTGGATTTGAGACTTTAGCATTTGCAACTTTACAGATCTCTTTATGCACCAAGAGCTGTAACACTTCAAAGAGAAAGGACAACTTGAATCGCATCATATGACCCCTTTAAACTCACCAAATATACATTTTTAAATAAATTAAAATCCATTACTTTCAACTCGGCAAAGATCTCCCAGCAAAAAACTGAAAGTATGGCTCATGATAATGTTTCATGCACCAAATGAGATACAAATAGCATTATAGGACTAACGCCTTTTAATTTGCCTGTACATGTTTTGCATTGGCATCAAACACACAGGTGTTCCTTCACACACGCAACCCAGCATCCCACTTAGCTGATGTAAAGCATCTCTTTAGCCCAAAATAAACCTTGTTGCCTCTTGCTTGCAGTAGCTTCTAATCAAAGAAAGTTCTGCAGTCTTTATGCCTGCTATTGTGCTTATCAGAAAAGAGCGGCAGCAGGTGGGCCTGCACAGAGACATGTGGGGAGTGGAGGACTTTCTTTTTTTGTACCTTTACATACTTCTTTAAACTTCTCCCTCTCCATCTCTCTCTCTGGGGTAATTTAATTAGAGGGAACAGGGCAACGATGGCCATCTGGGGGTAAACAGATGCTGAACGGAGGTCTTTCTCTCCCGCCCCAAATTAAAATCTCAGTGAAATCCAAGTCAAGTAATCTTGCCAGACCTGAATGGTGGAAAAGACAAGAGAACAAGGGTTTCTAAGCACAGAGATCTCAATTATCTGCCTCAATGAGGCGGCGCCTTTCCAGCACACCCACGGCAGGCAGCCGTACGTCTGGCGTCTTTTAAAATCTGAAAAGACCCCTCGCTCACCAAATGGCAGATCCTCTAGAGTCTCTGAAGTCATGGACATAAGGAAACTCACTGAGCAGTCACACCTGCTGCTGTTTATGTGATAAGAGAGCCTAGGGCAAGAAAGGACGAAAGCAGATATGGATTTCAGGACAGGACACCTGCTGCAATGCTCGACAGCTGTAGGACTTTGTCAGTCATCTTTGGACATTCCAAACAGGAAGTGAGTGCTAAGAAATTAAATGGCCACAAGGTGTAATCATCAGACTTCCAGCTGTAGGTTGCAGCCACCAGGTCAACACATCAGCAGCTGTGTTTTTTCTTCTCTCATCCCTTAATCTCATTTAAACTTTCTTATACATTACGTGGCAATCTTCATCTATACGCTGGCAGCAGTCTTGCAGCGGGAATGTATTTTAGGGAGTGTGGGGTGTGTCCCGAGGTGTGCAGAGTGTAAGGGGACACTTTTCTATGTCGCACCTGTCGCACATCCCACTCAGGTTTCCCCTATCGTTGACAAAAGGCAAGAGACTGTTATTTAATGCTCACGTTGCCTTCCCAAGCCATCAACTGAGCCGTTGTCACGGTTACCCCCCAAGCTGCTCGGCCCAATCTCCCTGGGGAAGCACAGGGAGATATGGAGCTCAGGTTCACCCTAATCCCGAATTCAGCTGTTACACTGTCAACAGTAGGGTTCAAAATGGGCTCAGCTCTACAAGGAAGCATGCTGAGCATTTGAGCTGGCTAATGGCTGCAAATCTATTGATTTTAATAAGGGTGGCACATCACAAGAACTTAGTTTCCAAAAATTGTTTGACTGCTCAGAGTAATGTTCCCTTCTTGGGCCAACAAAATCAATATACCAAACTGGCATATACATAGCACCTTAGAGCGCAATTCACAAATAAATAAAGAGAACAAATGAAAAAACATTGACTGAAAAATGAAAGGAATTGTTGATTGCCCCATAGAGGCCAGGAGGACAATGAACCCAAGTTTGCTCTCAATGACCCCACAGTCCTTATCCCCAAGAGGCCACACCACAGACTCCAACCTCCAGCCACCAATCTGAATTCCTAGCAGTGCACTAATGCCTGCAGGATTAAACCGGTCAGCTGAGGGCCCCATGAGGCCCTGGGATGCGTGGGGTGTGGAGGGAGGGATCAGTTAGGCCACTGACAGACAGCCACAGGAGCTTAACCAGACCAAAAGCAGGTCAGAGTTCCAATAGGGTCAATACATTGAACTCTCAACATTTTACAATAGTAGCCAGGTGGTGAAGACAAGAAAAAAGATATATCGAATTTGGTATTTTAAAATCACTGTCTTATGCAATAAGCCATATAAAGTGTTAATGGGCCATCCATCTAATAGTAGCCTACTAAAATCTTATTAACAGTAGAAGTTAAATCTTACTGTAGTCTTCAAATCTGGGTACTGTCTTACGTTTTAAAATTACAAAGGGAGTTTGGTCCCATCAGGCTAACGTGACAGTCACGACTCATGCAGCTGTAAGGTTTTCTTTAGTTTTTACTCACGATCTTTACAACACACATTACATTACTATTTCATGCACACAACCCCGTTTTAATATATGCGTATTTGGCACCACCTATTGTTGTAGGTGTATTATTGACATGTCAAAGTCTAGACCAGGGTTCCTCAAATCTTGCCCTGGAGGTCCAATGCGCTGCAGAGTTTAGCTCCAACCCTGATCAAACTCAGCTACCTGTGATTTTGTAATGATCCTGAAGTCATTGATTAGCATGCTCAGGTGTGTTTGATTAGGGTAGAGCTAACTCTCTGCAGAAGTGATCTCCTTGGGGCCAGATTTGAGGATCCCTGGTCTAGACTCTGAATATAAGACGACCGCGTTTTTCCAGATGTATTTCCAAGAAAAAAAAACATTGTCTTATATTCGGGTCAATACGGTATTTACAACACTGCGAGGAGGACACACGTATTGAACCACATCTGTGCCAATTAATTTGATCACATGGCTACTTTAAACAGCTCCATTAAGCCTTTAGCCCAAAAGATAGTGATAAAATTCTCATATGTTCATGCCTCATTTCTTTACAGAACGATTGTACAGTATATTATATTAATGTTCCACTAAATTATGCGATCTGAAGAGTTTTCGGTGCTCTCTCCCGGTCTCACTCCCATCACACATAGTGGGCAGAAATATCTTCAAAATGATAAAAAAAAAATTAAAAAGGCCATTTAATGAGTTTGTTTTTATAAAATATGCCTATGATATAGTACAAATATTCATATAAAAAAAAAAAGTAGTATATCATTTCATTTTGCAATAATTTTATATTTCTACAATTAAATGTTATATTTAAACTTAATTTATGCAAAATCCATCTATGGATGTTAAGACATGTTAATATCCCACAATGTTCCTTTGTTTCTGATTGAATTTTGTTGATTGAATCTTGAATTGATTAAATTTAAGAATCTGACATAAGAGGACACGGATATGACAATACATTTTTATAATACATACATCTCTGGGCTTTTTTTTTTTTTTTTTTTGCTCAGTGTAATTTCAGGGTTTTGATCTCTCAACCGATTCTAAACTTTGACTAGACTAGACATGTTGCATATTAATTGTACTATATATAAACCTTAAAGCATATTTAAATTTTTGTGTATTTTATTCCATAATGATGTTCTAGTTGAGGGCATTTGTAGTGTATAGGTATAGGGCCCAAACATAACCTCAAGCCCAGGGGCCCCCGCCCATTTAAGTCCTGCCCTGGTGGTGGTGATGGATACAAGGTGTTCAACGAGGACAAAACAACCTAGAGTTGCGACTTGAGACAGACTGGCCTGTTGAACCCCAAGTAAGGCAACAAAGAGGTGACCCGAGTTTAGCTGGTTCTTAGAAACCTAATAGTAGTGTTGTAGCACTCACTGCAGGTAAGACCAGACTCTGACTCAAATCTGTTTCAAGTTTGAGTTCAAGACCATATTTTCAGGAGCATGTGGACTCGGCATGGACTTGGACTCGGAGGAGCTGGTCTGAAATATGGCCTGGAACTCTGCCTTGAGACAGACTGGCTAAAGAGGAAATTTAGAGAAAAATTTTGCCTGCTACTTATTATTTGCTGATGTAATTAGGATGGCAAAATGCTTGGTATACTGCATAGATGGAGTAGAAACTTACTATACTACAGGACTGATCACTGATCAAAGTGACAGAGATCATCTGAAGATGATGACCAAAAGGCTCCTCCTCATATATGAGGTGAGGCTGTGGAGGAAGGCAACGTTCAAAGACATCTCACCTAATGCTGCCTTTGTGTGTAGGGTCCGGCCGCATATGGCGAGACACAAAACTACTCTTAATGAGGGCTAGCCCCTGTCTCTGCCTAATCTCATTAGGGCTAACAGGATTGCTGGTAGTCTCTGTAGGGATGGGGAGCAAGGGGTAATCCAGTCCAGGATCCTCAGAAACAGGGGTCGGAGTCCAAAGGGAATGCCCGGATAATGTTGGGAGGAACAGTCCAGGCAATGAAGGCCAAGGATTTGTTTAGTGGAAATCAAAGGTAAATCGAAGACATTGGTATGGTCAATACTCAAGTGCTTACAGGAAGCAGAGTAAGGTACGTGAAGAACCGGAAAGAGGAGAAGTGGAAGAAATTAATATTTAAATGAAAATCGTCATGACATGTCATTCCAAAATTATATGACACTTCATGGAAAACAATTTTCCACATTTTCTTTTAAATGTCTTGGCCACTCTTTTTAATATAATGAAAAGTGATCCACATTTAAATTATTCTGAAGCCATACAGTGGAGTTTTGAGTGCAGAACAGACCAACATTTAAGTAGCATTTCACTGAAAATCTTAACATTTGCCCTAGCTCTACTTGGCGTGTTAATAAGAGTACACTAGAGAAGTAGCAATGTCCAATTTATGAACAAATCATTCTTTTAAGTCTAATTTCTTCAATGAATTGGTTGGACCAGAAAAAAAAGGAATTTACAAGTTCTCGAGTTTAAGTCAGGGAGGTTTGGAACAACATGCTGTCTGACAAAATTATTATTATTTTTGGGTGAATTATTCCTGTATAGGTTCTATAAACAGGATGAGTTATTGCATTCTGTCTGTACTATTTTTTACATTTTCGGTCTACGTACATATGCATCAAACAGTCCACTCTATAAGCAACAAGTTAAAATTAGTTTAACTTTTAACACCCCCACCCTTGGGACTCCTGCATTCTGTATTTGTCCCATTCTGTCTAGCTGTTTCTGAATACAATATAAACCACAAGACAACCTGTGTGAACGCCCCCTGTGCCACACACATACACACCCTCCTTTTAACTTTACAGCTTTTATTATGTGAACAACTAACAGTGTTTCACTTGTACATTCTCCATTCGTTTGAAGTGCCCTTTCACTTCCTTTCTCTAGATAAACTTCACACCCTGATGTCACCAGCACACACATACACACACAGCTGTTCATCCATTGACGGGTTTGCTGATTCGGCTGTTGTCTGTTAAGAAGTAAAGGTACAAACTGTTCAGACGGACTGTGTCTTGAAACACCCAAGCTTTACAAGCATTTGATCTTTTATCAACCCAAGGCCGGTAAATACTGAACCCTGAGTCTTGGAATTTTGAGATTGTCTGTAAGGGAGGAGTAGCCTTCAAACACACACTGTATTTCAGCAGTTTGTGTGTTTAATGGTCTGTGTGAAGTCCATCTCGTTAAAACGGCTGTGATTACCTGACCATTGGACCGTTCTGAAAGAAAACGAAAAAAAGACACACATACACAGCTCCAGTAACATCTGAGGGCGACTGAAGCCAATATACAACAGACAAGCCAAGAGTGAAGCCAACATGTAATGCGCACCAATGAATACAGAACTCAGATGAGTGAACTGTGGCTGCAATTCCTGTGAGAGTAAGTGTGATCCAAATTAAAGCCAGTGGCTACGATGCACTCTGAACTAGCACAGCTGTGGTGTTACGGAGCATCCAGCAGCAGAGACCGTACCTTACAGACCATTAAACTCTCAAACAATAGCAACAGGATGGAAAGGGGAAGAGAAGTCACACTAAAGGTTTCATGCAATGCCATTCCAGGGATATTATGGCTAGAATAACCTGCAGTTTGGTACCTTGTGGGGATCAAATAAGCTGGCTTCTGAACTTGACCACTACACCACACCAGCACCCAAACTTAGAAAAGAGTGTGTATTCAGTGAGACTTACTCTTGAGGAATCGGTTGCGGACCCATTTGTTCTGTTTTCGGGTGTAGCGGCGGGTCGCCTGCTTGAGCGACTCGATCCCTGTGAGAGGGGGAGGAAATAAGATCGATACATGAATGTCACACCAAGTACTATGTGAGATGTTGTGGGAGAAGTCAAGTGAAAAGTAGTCATGCACGATGGGTTTACTGACACAATTTTAAGTGCTAATAGCAAAACCTAGAGAATGAGGGGAAGAGGAAGAGGCAGTTCCATTAAAACTCTCAGCCTCCCTCTCTCTCAATCCACTTCCCCTTCAGTATACCACTGATGCCAGAGCACACTGGGCTGTGTCTATGTTCTACGACAGCACAATTTAGTCAAATTTACGATTTTTTGACAAATATTGGGATTTGAACCGTTAAATTTAAAGGGACACTTCATCCAAAACTATTCACTCATCATTTTTGTCCTTTGAAAGTCCTTGCCAACAAAACTTTCATGAATCAAAAACTACAAAAACACATTGCAAAAGTAATCCATTTGAATTAAGTGGTTTAATCCAAGTCTTCTGAAGAGACACAATTACTTTATTTGAAATATTACTACTTTATTTGAATGGATTTATTTTAGGATTTTATTCACACAAACATTAATCAATGAATGCACATACATTGAGCACATCAAAAATGGTCAACTGAGCAAGCACAGCTTAGCTTCATATTTTTACAATGGCTTTTTGTACATTTTGATGCATGAAAGATTTGGTTGGATTGACATGTGGGTGAGTAAATGATCACTTATGATATCAAGGTTTAAAAACAAAGTCATATAAGCACACTCAAGCTCTCATGCTGAGTTGAGATACAAACAAAGTTTATTAAAAAAAAAAAAAACACTTTCAAAAGCACTTTATATTTATATTTATATTGTAAATAAACTTGAAAGTAGAACCCAATCTCGTTTTGGATAAATGTGATATGGATATTTTTTTGGAATTCAGTCTTATAATACTGTAATACAAAATTAAATCATTGTTAAAATAACTACCGGAGTATTATAATGCAATATTAATACATCTTTTACTTACTTAAAAAAAAAAAAAAAAAACAAAGCAATATTAACACCTACCTTTTTTAGCAACCTAAATAAATAGATAAAGGGCCTAAATCAATATTAGTGGACCAATATGCATTGGAGGGTGCAAAAACAATAGTCTCAGTTTTACATTAATTTAGGTGCAGAAAATTCACAGCCAACCATTTTTTCAAGTCCTTTAAAGGTGCACTAAGCAAATTTTGCCAAACGATGTAGATAACTGAAAACATCAAAACAGACACACCCATACCCTGACCGGACCTCGCCCCTATTTTGATAATTCCGTCCCACACGTATGTACACAACCCTGGCATCGACGATGGCGGAATCTGCTATGCCTGCCGGCCGAAGGAATGATGTCGTCAATAAGTGAAAGCGATGTGTGTTACTATGGTAATTCAACGTAAAAATCAAAGTACCTCACTTATCAAGAAGAAACAAAGCAACATCTGCCATTTTTTTATCTGCCATCTCTCGCTATCTCTTCTCCCTCTCATTACTACACACGCCCCTTACTGCTGATTGACAGCAAGTGTGTTTTGGGACACTGTGGTCAAAAGTGTATTTTCAAATATTGCTTAGTGCACCTTTTAAGCATGCAAGAAGAGGCTCTAAGGAGTTGCCTTCCTTCTTTACTGGTACATATATTTACGTATCATCGGCATAACAATGAAATGATATTCCATGTTTACTAATGTGACGAGAGGGGCGGGGCCGAAAGCCCGGGTCCCCAGCCTGTCCCTCTCTCCTTCCACACACTCCCTCCGTCGTCACTCCTCCTTTTATCCTTCCGGAGCTCCTTCGTGGGACTCGAGACCGGTGAGTGACGCAGGTGTCGTGCATTAGCATTTTCTCCACCGGCCTCACTCCGTTCCCACGGCTCTCGGCCCCGCCCCTCTCGTCACAACTAAAAATAGACCCAATTGGAAGCATGTACAATGAAAACAAAATGGGTCCCAAAATGGATCCCTGAGGGATTCCACATATAAAAGAGGCCGACGATGATGTAAATTCACCCAGGGTAACTGAAAAGCTCCTATTAGTTAGACGTGACTTAAACCAGTGCCACAAATCCCCATCAACCATTCAAGTCGTGCAATAATGATTTCATGGTCTATGGTGTCAAAGGCTGCACACTAAGGTCTATTAACACCAAAACTGCAGCATCACCAGAGTCTACAGTTAGCAAAATATCGTTGAGAACTTTCAAAAGTGCAGACGCTGTACTATGATGCTCCCTAAACCCAGACTGGAATACTTCAAATAAAGAATTCCAATTAAAAAAAGACAGCAGCTGAATTAGAACAGCTTTCTCTAGCACTTTCGAGACAAAAGGTAATTTTGAAATAGGCCTATAATTTGAATAATCTGTTGGATCCAGCTTAGTGTTTTTAATTAAATGTTGTACTACAGCATGCTTAAAGAAGCAGGAACAGTCTCCAATGCAAGGCAGCTAATTATTATTGATAAAACACAAGGCCCAACTACATCAAATGTTGTTCTAAATCAGTCTTGATGGGGGGGGGGGGTGGACAATATCAAGAGGTGATCTTCCTTGATCACCTATTTACCGCGCCAATGTTGATCATTTTAAATAGGGGTGCTCCGATTGATCGGCTACCGATCACTATCGGCCGATAATCACTTTGGGATGTTTGATCGGCGGTCTCTAAAAAGGCCGATCTCAAGATGATGATGCTGCTGTGAGAGGTTTGGCATGACATGCAGCGGCACTGTCTCGGTCTCTGTCCGGTGCGGGTAAAATAATTATAATGCTTAAAGTGAGGTCCTCACCTTCATATTTCTTAATTAAATAACTTATAAAAGTAATTTGAAAACCTTGTGTGAGACGTAATTTCACAAACAGCGTGAGTGAATCACCGCGCGTGCTCTCTCTCTTTCTCTCTCAAAATATGCAAATGATTTCAAATCACTACATCGCGTCTGTCTATAAGTGAGCTGTGAGCTGCACGCTGCACAGTTGACACAAGGATTGTCACTTGTACAATCGAGGCAGTGTAACATCTTCACTAAAGTTTATAAATTGCATTGCTTTTTCATTCTTACCAGTGTTTAACCATTCGGGGGGGTGGGGGTCGCTCGCTTCGCTCTCCTGGAGACCTCATGCATGGAGGCTCATGCACACTCGCAGCGCACACATAATGCCAGGTTCACATTACTCCTTTTTCAGTGCGAATGTGGTGCATATTTTTTCCGCGCTCATGTCAACGGATTAATAAAGCATGCACACTGCACACGGTTGCTGTCCAGCAGTGCGTTCAGGAGCGGTGCGTCTGCAGCAGTGCAGAGATCGTTTCTGCACCAAGTCTATTTTTGTTGTGCTGCAAGCGCTGAATTAAAGTAACATCGCATTGTTTTTTTGCAGTAAATATGAACATTGATTGACACGAAAATGTAGTAATAACATCATAAACGCATATTATTAAAGTCTACTGTGTTCACACTCAAACATATGTACAGGTGCATCTCAGTAAATTAGAATGTCGTGGAAAAATTCAATTTCAGTAATTCAACTCAATTGTGAAACTCGTGTATTAAATAAATCAATGCACACAGACTGAAGTAGTTTAAGTCTTTGTTCTTTTAATTGTGATGATTTTGTCTCACATTTCACAAAAACCCACCAATACACTATCTCAACAAATTAGAATACTTAATAAGACCAATAAAAAAAAACATTTTTAATGAATCGTTGGCCTTCTGGAAAGTATGTCCATTTACTGTACATGTACTCAATACTTGGGTAGGGGCTCCGTTTGTTTTATTAAAACCTGACTGCATTCGGCGTGGCATGGAGGTGATCAGTTTTTGGCACTGCTGAGGTGGTATGGAAGCCCAGTTTGCTTTGATAGCGGCCTTCAGCTCATCTGCATTTTTTGTTTCTCATTTTCCTCTTGACACTACCCCATAATTCTCTGTGGGGTTCAGGTCTGGTGATTTTGCTGGCCAGTCAAGCACACCAACACCATGGTCATTTAACCAACTTTTGGTGCTTTTGGCAGTGTGTAGGTGCCAAATCCTGCTGGGAAAAAAAAACATGTCTTCAAAAAGCTGGTCAGCAGAAGAAGGCATGAAGTGCTCCAAAATTTCTTGGAAAACGAGTGCAGTGACGTTGGTTTTCAAAAAACACACTTGGACCATCACCAGCAGATGACATTGCACCCCAAATCATGACAGACTGTGGAAACTTAACACTGTACTTCAAGCAACTTGGGCTATGAGCTTCTCCACCTTTCCTCCAGACTCTAGGACCTTGGTTTTTCCAAATGAAATACAAAACTTGCTCTAATCTGAGAAGAGGACTTTGGACCACTGGGCAACAGTCCAGTTCTTCTTCTCCTTAGCCCAGGTAAGACGCCTCTGATGTTGTCCGTGGTTCAGGAGTGGCTTAACAAGAGGAATACGACAACTGTAGCCATATTTCTTGACACGTCTGTGTGTGGTGGCTTTTTGATGCCTTGACCCCAGCCTCAGTTTATTCCTTGTGAAGTTCACTCAAATTTTTTGAATCGATTTTGCTTGACAATACTCATTAGGCTGCGGTTCTCTCGGTTGGTTGGTTGTGCATCTTTTTCTTTCACACTTTTTCTTTCCACTCAACTTTTTTGTTAACATGCTTGGATACAGCACTCTCTGAACAGCCATCTTCTTTGGCAATGAATGTTTGTGGCTACCCTCCTTGTGAAGGGTGTCAATGAATATCTTCCGGACAACTGTCAGATCAGCAGTCTTCCCCATGATTGTGTATCCTAGTGAACCAAACTGAGAGACCATTTTGAAGGCTCATGAAACCTTTGCATGTGTTTTGAGTTGATTAGCTGATTGGGATGTCATCATGTTCTATTTTGTTGAGATAGTGAATTGGTGTTTTTTTTTTTGTTAAATGTGAGTCAAAATCATCACAAATAAAAGAACCAAAAACTTAATAAAACTACTTCATTTGTGGCATTGAAGTTATTTTAAATACACGAGCTTTCACAATTCCTGAGTCTGAATTCGGAAACCTAATGCACTTCTTCCACCCCGCATCCTCCAAATTCTATTGGATGCAACTGTTATTGGCGCCATTTTTGCGTGGCTAGGTTTTAAACGGGAAAGCACCGCACCTTCCTTAAATCAAACAATGCAATACTAGCTGGCTCGTGAGCCTTAGGTCGTGAAAACAACTGCTTTCTTTAATGAAAACCACAGGAATTGCTTATACATAAAGATTTCAATGGCAAAAGGAAAGGCAGTAGGAGCGACTATTTCTGTTGCAATGGTAAGTTTTTGTGATAACGCAAGAAAAGTAGTTTAAATGTTTTGCCACTTGCTTGAGCAAATTAATATATAAATCTAGAATTAAATGCAAAAGTAAAAAGCATTGAATTATGTGTTGCTTATATTGATTGTGTTTTGTCTGTGAAAGATTGTATTACTGTATTGTGTAAAAAAAGAATCGCAATGATGAAAAAGCATTTTCAGTGACAATGTTTTGGATTTGAAATCAAAATAATGGAATGATTATAATGTTGTGTTTGTGGTAAACAGCCTTAGATCAGTAGCGGACTCCTGTGTGAAAGCTGCTTCTCCGGAGCTCACAAGAGACACCTAAAAGGGAATTCCCCCCATTTTCAAAAATGAAAATTCAGGCCCTGAATAAATGTCTAAAAATCCTGATTGGAGTATCACTATAAATAGTTATAAATGATAAAAAGAAGGCTTTAAAAAGATCGGTATCGGTATCGGCAGATACTGCTTTCTGTGTTCGGCCTCAAAAATCCTGATCGAAGCACCCCTATTTGAAACAATATCGCTCATTAGAACATGCAGAAACTAAGAAATTAATTTCTGTATAGAGATATTTACTTTGTTAAGGGATAATGACTGGCAAAGTGTAAAATAATTCAAAAACGTGAAGTGTTTGTCACAATCACAATTCACTTCCAACACCAATAAAGAGTAGTTTAAAACCACAATTAATGGTCTGGTTTCTACAACTTTTACTTAGGAGCAAAAATCTGCATTTAAACTTGACAGAAATAAAGATTTGAAATGTATTGTGATAATTATCGATATCAACTGATTTGAAAAATATTATCATGATAATTTTTTGGGCCATATCGCCCCCAGCCCTAATAATAACTAATTTTAACATCATGCACGTCACATGCTTTATTATTTTCTCATTCATGCATGTTTCTTATCCACTCTTAAATTGTCAATAAGTTTAAGCAGCCCTGCGCTGGGCAGATATATAAAGTTTGGCATGACTAGCACTGCACACACACTGCTCTACTGTATCATCAGCCTCACGCGTAGATGCAACTCAGGAAATACAGCTTATTAAAACACATTCTTGAAGTACCGGTACTAGTAAAATGAGGAATCGCAACATTTTAAAAAGCAGGATATTGTGATACCTTTTTAGTACCGATATATCGTGCTAACACTACAGTAGACAACAGAACAGTGTGCCACCCATTAAATTTGAAGCACAGAGAAAATGCAGACTACATTACCCATTTTCTATTTTCAAAAACTTTAAAATTTATTTTTTTTTCCTGTGATGGCAAAGCTGAATTGTCAGAAGCCAATACTTCAGTCTTCAGTATCACATGACCTTTCAGAAATCATTCTAAAATGCTGATTTGCTGCTCAAGAAACATTTCTTATTATTATCATTAATATTTTTGTGGAAACCATGACACATTTTTAACCAGAATCCAAATGCAGGTCCAAATGCTCTATCAGATACCAAAGCAAACAACAAACTGTGCTAATATACATTCACTATGTGCTGTAGTACAACCCCCAAATAAAAATCATGATTCTAACCTTTATCTCCAAATCGAAATATCATTTGGCTACACAGGGATTTATCTTGAATCTGAACTGTTAAAATACTTCCTGTCCGGGCTCACAGGCAGCGGAATCCCCACAAAACATAAATGCAATTCACAATCCATCATATAAACATCAGAGCAACACTAACCAATCCAAGAGCAGTATTGTTGACTCCATGGCATAATGACAAGTCAGTAATGCTCAGCACTCAACACAAGCAATCCACACTTATGAGCTCTCAGCAGACATGAGTGCCATTATGAGTGCTGCAACTTTCATGCTTAACGCGCCGGTAATTGATATTGACACCAATCCAACTGACTGTCCAGAAGAAGAAGAGAGAGAGAGAGAGAGAGATGAGAAGGATAGATAGAGAGAGAGAGGAAGAGAGGAGGAGAGAGAGCAGGAGAGTATAGGACTTGAGAGAGAGAGAGAGAGAGTGAGAGTGAGAGTGAGAGGTGAGAGAGAGAGAGAGAGAGAGAGAGAGAGAGAGAGAGAGAGAGAGATCTTTAATGTTCCCATCCCCTACTACACAGCCCTCATCCTCATCCCAGCTGTTAACAGAGACTGAGAGCATTCTGTCTTAAACACTGAATGTTTTAGACATCTGATCAGACTCCAACACCACTGCAGCTGTCAATTCCCATACTGAAAATCAGGAGACAATACCTGTTTGCTAAATAATAGGACTAGCAATCCATTACCAGTTTTAACTGAATTACATATGCTGGTTAATCAAATAATTAGCATATCAGTATAAAAGGAAAATGTTCCCAAATGAAGATAAGTCAAAGACTTTGTGACAGATGAGTAAATAATTTAATAGATATGACATAAAATGTTTTTTATTACATGTCTGAAACATACTTTCCCTCTGTATTATTTATTTAATTGTTGGTTTGTTTACATAAGCATCAGACATGTTAGCATAATCATAAGAAATCATTACTGTAATGAGAATTAATCACCAGCAATTAATAATGAACATGTACAATGAACTTGTCTGATGGTGGTAGTCATATTTTTGTATAATAATGATAATTTTAATCACTGTTGGACCTAGTGTTTTTGCTTTGTGTTTTGTTTAAAAGCTGGTTTGTTTGACGGTTACAAAAAAAACTGCTTGGAAGAGCATGAGAATGTTTTCAGCATGAGTGTCTGAGATTGTGTTTGCTCTGTTTTGTGCGAAGTCAGGAAAGGTTTCATAACTGTTCTCATGCAGAGACATTTCAAGAACATCAACATTCTCACTATGTTCATTCTCAAGTCCTGAACTGACAGCTGTTTAGAGTTTAACAACAAAAGACTGAAGACATTCAAGCTCAAGTCAAATGAAAAGGAGAATGAATCCTTACCTTTAATCTTCAGTTTGTCACGTTCTTCCTGACTGATGTTCTCACTTGCTGTCAGGTACTCGTGAAACTCTTTAAAGCCAATAGACTGGAATATGCCATGCTGATAGTCCTGACTGCAAACACAGAGGAGAAAACTAAATTCCTTATGTACACAACTAGAGTAAATGTAAGTGATTTTTGTCCACAAGAGCACCACAACGCTAGAATGCTCTGGGTTTTTGCAAGGGTGTTAAGTATTAAAAAAAAAAAAAACTAGCCCCAAACTTTTAAACAGTAGTGTAAATGCATGCTATACAATGTGTGAATAAATGAATAAATACATATATAACAATAACAAAACAAACATTTCTGTACACAGTTTTAAAGCAGCGATAATTTAATGAAATTACATTTTTTTAAAAAGAGGAAGAAAAATGTTCTGCAAAAACAGCAAACCATAACTGTATTTTCTCCTATGAAATGTAAGGGATAGGTAATGTTTATGCTATTACAGCTATGATTCTTTCAGCTATGAATTTCAATTAAATATGAACCTAAATCTGATGTACAAGATAAATAAATGCCTTCTGTTGTGCTCCGTCTGGGTGAAGTTCAGTTATGTCTGAAGTTTAACAACAACTCAAAAGCTTGAATTTGCAACATTTCACTGCTATGAATATACCGTATTATATTACGTTATGCACTGGTAAAAGTATTCTGAAACCACAAGCAATGTCAAAGCATCAACCATCTCATATGAAACTATATACTTTAAAGAGTTCTTTAAAAATAGTTTAAAGTGCTCCCATGTTTTTTCAGCACCATAGATTGTGCACTTTTTCCACAACAGCTCACATTTTTCAAATGCACTTCATTATACAAATACACCTAATGCTACAGTAATTAAACCGAGACTAAACAACAAAGCTTTTCCTTTTGAATGTTTCATTATCAATGTTATTGCTTAGCTGTAGCAGAATTTAAAGAATAATATTATAAGTATTAGGCCCTTTGGGCGAACTCGAGGGTGAAATCAAATTCAATGTTTAATGGAACTCAATTTTAGATGGAAACCCGGTCACTTTGTGCATCAGAACACCAGCCCCTGGGGTTAAAATGAGTCATCATACAGCTCAGAAAACAGAGATCAGCCGGTCATAGGGACACAGACAGTGCAGACGGGGCGAGGGGGAGGGGGTCTATTGACAGGACAGAGCGAGATAGACCGAGAGGGAATAGAAAGGAGAGACAGGCAGAGTCTGACCTTGCTGCCTTGTGACTGCTTCCAGTGTAAGGTGAGAGGGCTGGCGGAAGGGCGGCAGATGCAGACAAAAAGAAGAGAAAAAAGGGGGAGGAAGAGAGTGGGATGACGTGAGGAAAGAGGAGAAAAGAGCTTGGCTGGCAAGTTTGCCAACGAAGACGTTTGAGAGGAGAGGCGGGGTGTGATCGGCTGGACGGAGAGCCAGGCATTCGGCCATCAATCAGCAGAAGCCACACCCAGAGCGGCCCAACCCCAGACACTGCTGTGTCATCAACATCCACACAGACACACCGCAGTGCAGTCCATCCACCAATATCCCCACACAACAGAGCATGCGACAGCACTAACAATCAATAATTAATCACCTTTTAAACAAATATTGTTAGTGCATCAGTAAATACAGTCTAAAGCACGGGACACAGCATCATGGGCTTCGCTGATGTTCTGATTGCTAAAAGATCTGAAGATTACAGCTGAATCTGCTGTGCCATATATCTATAGCCTGATTGGCAAATTGACTGACAGCACTGCGCCACCACATGATGCTTGTCTTTGCAAAAATCACCACTACAAAACTACAGTGTCATTGGTGGATGGTGGGGCAATTCTATGTGGTTGCTAGGGTGTTTTGGTTGGGTGGTTGCCGAGCCATTTCCATATGATTCCTAGCCTGTTAGGAGCGGTTGCATGGTCATATCTATTTGAGGGTGTTATGAGTGGTTGCTAGGGCATATACATGTGAGAGTGTTATAAGCGGTTGCCAGGGCATTTCCACGTGATTGTTAGGTTGTTATGAGGGGTTACATGGGCATATCTATGTGAGGGTGTTATGAGTGGTTGCTAGGGCATTTCCATATGATTCCTAGGCTGTTATGAGGGGTTGCCAGGGTGTTTCCATATGATTCCTTGGCTGTTATAAGTGGTTGCCAGGGCATTTCCATATAATTGTTAGGCTGTTATGAGTGATTGCATGGGCATATCTATGTGAGGGAGTTGTGAGTGGCTCCTATTAGGCAGTTATGAGTGGTTTCCAAGGTGTTTTTACGCAATTGTTTGGGTGTCATGAGTAGATGCCATGGCGTCCAGGGTGTCATGCACTTATCGTCAACAATTTCATTGATGTCTGAACCTCAAAAGGTGTGGGATAAGTTATGTCCCAAAGTTTAACACTGAGGGTTGTTTAAATCCTAACCCAAGTATGAGCAACAGTACCGGTGATGCTTGCCTTTGAGAAGCATACTATAAAGATATGCTGACATGGCCTTGACTGTCCTTGAGAAAGTATGAAATGTATTACATTTCAGTTCATTTTAATGTCATATTTACGTATATATGCATGATGAGATATTTATAATCTTCATAAATACGGCAAGCTCAATGAAATGTAAAAATCTGTTTATTGGATAACAGGCCCTGAATCACAGTATAATGCTAATGTCACGGTCGCATCAAATGTTAGGCAGCAGTATGGACCAATACATTTCCTGTGAATTCAAAAGGCATACATGTGTAAATGAAACCTCTCGTAACTCCATGTACTCCGACATCCTGGCCTTAAACAGGGTTTGAAAATTAGTGAGGTCCGGGTTGGTGTTTTAATAACCTACAAATACAACTCATTATACACACTAACACTTTAAAAGAGACAGACATGTAGATGTTCGTGAAAGATGTTTTTTGAGGGATGAACACGGTTAAATTATACCATATTCATTGCATCAACATTTGTTAATACTTTACTTGTAGGGGTGGAATAATTTTTATGCGAGTGTTGTTAATCTACAACAACACATATTACTGTTACAGTTTTCATTAATAACCGTTGCTATATAATAATTTGTCTATTGCTCTCAGGATGTTCTTAGCAGTACGTACAATATAACTATAATACTTACTGAATAGGCAAAATTCTTCATGCTCATAGGCTAAATGTTTGCATATTTTTTCATTCTGTAACCTCCTGTCCTACAGTCTTTGTACTATGGTTCAGTTAAATAATGCTAAGGAGAGAGTTTCAATGCACGGTTTTTGATAGCGTTGATAACGTTTGACAGATAATATGTTGTTTTTTGCATTTGCATTACCAAATGTTGTATCCTGTCAGCAATAACCTGTCTGTGGGTTTTTTGGATTACTGCTAGTTTAAGTGCCGTCGAGCCGTGTTGCCAGAATATTGCGATTAACAACAAATAAACCAAAAAAAAAAATTCGAACAATAAACCGAATTAAAAAGATCAAATCTTCTGTAAATTAATATAAAGATAATCGCTAACCTACACTGCTACGCTGCACTTGACCCCCTAAACACGGCTACTCCCTCTTTATTTTTTTTTCTAAAGTGTCAAATTAAGTGGAAAAAAACAAGTACAAAGACACTTATAATCGTGTGCAACACGAGGCTGTCCCACCCCCTCGACCTCACTCACAACTCTCTCAAGCCTTGTTCACTCCGCCAGCATCTTGCAATGATCATTTTCATACCACGGACGCTAAACATTCTTGCAAACTGTCTAAACTGAATTATACATGCACACACTCATATGAGGAGTTTTAAACAGCAAATTAGTCATTCAGAGAGCAAATTTTATTTTTGACCATGAAAAATTTACCGAGGTCCAGACCTTGGTGACCTCATAGCTGGCTACGGCCATGTCTGACATTGCTCAAAACAAACCTGAGTCATTCAACCGACTCAGTCACTTTGCCCAAATCAACTGACATCTACGTCAGTTATTGAAAACGTCTCACTTGTCAAAGCCCCGGATTCCCACCATTACTTAAGACAAGAACCCCCTCCTGACAAGAACAGCAGGTTACTTACTAGAACTCGTTAACTTAAAAGGTCTGATTTGCAGAACAGGTTCAGCCTGTGAAACTTCGCTTTCTTGTATTTCTCTGACAGTTGAAGAAAAGAAAAGACAGCTGTGCAGCTTTTATGTCAGGCAGCTTGTGCGAGATAAGTTTCACATGGTTCATTCAGAGGTAATACAAGGATTATGAATACAAAACAAATCTGACCTAGTTCCAAAACCAAATAGAGGATCTTAAACCTAGAGGTGTACAACAGATTGGTGGCTTATATTGTTCACCAATTACTAGTAAAATAAAGTTATTATAGATACTGATGAATCTATAAAGCCAACAACAAATCATGACAGCCTATCTTTAAACTGCTAATTTGTTACATTTGTGTCATTGTTTTTTTTCTCTGAAGTGCATGTAAGACAATGTGATATTCAAGTTAGCATATTAGGTTATGCGTTGTCAGAAAATCACAAGTGTTTAGTTTCATAAACTGTTTATCATGAATCATGAATCTAAAAAGTTCTGTTTCACAACAGTGAGAGTTACCTGTTTTCTTTGATCTTCTTGTCATTGAAGCGTTGGTGAAAATCTTTAAACTCATCAATCAGCCCAAGCGACAACATTTGATCCACACGCTTGTCCAACCTCTCATCCAGAGCTACAGAAGAGGACAAATGACGAAATTAAATAAGGATAGGGCAGACATGTTACAGTGCCAATCTACAATGGAGCTACCATTCGTTTCGTAGTGCAGCCAGAAGATGCAAGGGTCCTGGAACCGCAAGGGACCCCCAAGACAATCTCCTCCATCCTGTCCTCGCTGCTCCTCCAAAAGCCGACTGTGTGGAACTCCAGTGTCCATATAAACCTGCAGACTCCTGTTAATCAATCAACCAACCCATCAACTGGCCATCAACTTATAGTCAAAATACCATATAACTTCAGCTAATTTAATGCATTTCTCAAATGCATTTGAAAGATTTACGCATGCCAAATATTCTCTTAGGTGAACATATTATTTGGAAAGAACACACCATGTACCAAACAGAAACATGATGAACTACTAACAGACAACAAAAGATGAACAATGAAGGTTAAGTTTTGTCACGCTGCAGAGGTGGTGCATGGGATTGTGTCAAGCTTGTGAGTTTCTCAAAAGGAGCTGATATCAGGAGGAGACATCAGCACTGTGAACTGTGGGAGAGGAGCTCATCCTCGGAGGCAATACTGCAGATGCAGTGGCACATAGGCTGGCATCAATTAAGCGAGCACATAGTGCTCAGTAGAGGTGCTAATCGGCCCCTTGATACAAATCAAACACCAATTGAGGCACGCTTGGAAGCCACAGCCATCAGCAGTTCTCCCACACAGGTGAAAGAAATAGATGCCCAACAAATGCCAAAATTTACCATGGCAAGACAGAATGATAAGGTTCCTACCCAAGTTCACGTCAAGTTCCGCTCCTTTTGTAACAATTTATGAGGGGGGAAAAAACAACTCAACATAAAAAGTATAAGAATAAACAGCATTAACTGAAAGAGGAATAAAGGGTAAAGACACAGTAAATAGGGTGACTGGTATCTAAAAAGGTTGGCTGTTCAAGCCCCATGAACTATCACTATTGTGCACTTGAGGAACTTTACTCGATAGCTTCAATTTTAACACCTCGGAATAGGTACAAATTAAGAAAATAGTTATATTTGCATACACAGAGCTGGACTCAAAACTAGATGTTCCATGACCAAGACCATTGCCAGGCTCACTAAGAACAAGATCTAAAATGCAGACTTAATCCCAAGAGCCAGACCTGCTGGTCCAAAAATTTGAATGGAATTCAAACCCTGAATTAATTGCAGCATTACTTTCAAACACTGGACAATTTTGTATAGTAAGTAGTACCCATTCAGAGCCATAGAATTCTTACAAATACTTATAAATTATACCATGCTGATCTGTGGCAAAGGTAAAAATATTCACTCAGTGGAAATACACAGTAGTCTTTTCTGTGACTTGTAATTAAGCTTTGTCTCAATGTTTTATATGCTATCACTGAAGTAATTACCTTGCGATCTTGCGTGCATCATGAGGGTGCAATATGGCTGCCATGTCAGGATCCACCTCCTTTAACCGTCTGTGAAGCTCAGGACCTCCCAGTTTCTCAAGCTCCACCCTTGATTCACAAGTCCCACCCTTTTCTGACACTGTGTCACTCCCCTGCTGTAGGTCAGAAAGAGGAGGACTCGATTAGAACATATCTGCCAACAGATGCACAGAAAGCGTTTTAATATTACTCAGACTTACGAGCTCCGTTTCAAAATGTAGAGAGCTGCCACGTTGCCTACTGCCTTTTACAGCAGCATCCAAAGCATCACAAAACATCATAAGAGACTGATTAAGAACACTCGACATAGGCAGCAACTCTGTGACACACAAATAGTGAGACTCGCAATTGGTTTTAACAGTTTGCCATTAGCATGTTGCTAAGCTAACAGCATGATATTTTAATAAAGAGTACTCACAAAACTTAAATTAATAAAACTGCATTCTGGGATTGTCTTCTCTCTTGGGGTATCTTAAAAGGCAACATAATTAGGATTCCTTCCTTATGGAACAGGCCTCCTGATAAAGGCACGTATATGATATTTAAAGTAGGCAATAGGAAAGTAGGACATTTCTATTTTCTAAATGAATGTTATTGATCTTATTGTGAATGATTCAAATGATAAATGTCATTTTTAATCCAAATATATCACAACTTGGTCTTCTGGTGAAACTAAAGACTTCTCTCTGGTCATGTATGTTGAACTTTTTCAAAATAAAAGAAAAGGTATGTCGCTACTTTTGTTACATTGTGACTTCAAAATGCTGCCCATGTAGGCAGCTCACTAGATTTTGGAACAGAGCAATTGTTTATACTCATAAAACATTAAAATTCACATTTACCCCAGTGTCGATGAGCACTTTCCATAAAATAGACTCAATGTAGTAGTTTGTGCCTCCAACAATGATGGGCAGTTTTTTCCGACGGTGCATGTCCTCTATGTATGAAATTAAGGAAAGGAATGAACTTTTCAAATAAATGACGGCATAGTTACAAGCAATACATAAATTATGCACAATGATCCTACATGTGCAACCACATTGGATTAGACTGCAGAACACACCAGCGCTACAGTGTTCGGCTGAAATGCAATATCATATTCCTAGATCTATAGCTGTTCTAGCAATAATGCGTAATGTCCAGGCCTGGTGCCGTAAGAGGGCAGCCGGTTCAACGCGACTGCTGGGATTCTGCTAAAGATAAACGGCATCAAAGGCTGCCTCCATGGAGCAATTCGATAACTGCTTCAATATGAGAAGGTGCATCAGCACTCCTCCTCAATCGAGATGGCCAAACACACACTTCCAGGTCACATGCATCAAAATCAAAGCACTCTGGACACACACTGTCCACCCCACCCGCAATACTCTGTGATCCCTGGGGAGGGAGGTGGAGAAAACGAAAGAGAGGAGGTGAGAAGAGCAGGGAGTGAAAGGCAGCCATGAGGAAAGGAGTGGGGATGAGATTGCGAGAAACCGATAAAGAGTGGTTAAGCATTTCTGAATGGTTATGACAAGATAACTCTTGATTATTTCTCTTGATATCCTAATCGTGATTATTCATTTTAAATGCAGCCCCATTTCTGCGTGCTTTACAGTGGTTATCACTGCTCTTCAGTGAGGGAGCAAGACTGGGGAGCTCATGACCCGCC
Source organism: Sinocyclocheilus anophthalmus (assembly GCA_018155175.1). Taxonomy (NCBI): domain Eukaryota; kingdom Metazoa; phylum Chordata; class Actinopteri; order Cypriniformes; family Cyprinidae; genus Sinocyclocheilus; species Sinocyclocheilus anophthalmus. The sequence continues at coordinate 38,603 of JADLZN010007148.1, forward strand.
ACTCCTCATTTCTTGCGCGTGAGCGTCTGAGGTGTCTGCGGCAGTGCTCTTCCAGACACTGCGAGAGCCGACGCACCTCCTCACAGCATCTGCCTCAGCTATTAATATCCTCCTCATCTCTCAGCAAACATCTGCAGCAGGCGGGCGGGGAAAACGAGGACAGTCACGCGCCTTGCTCTCCGTCACACGCATTTCCAGTTATGCCCTTGCATGTACTGAAAGAGCATGCCCAGGGAGTACAATCCAGTGCCCACTCATAAAATGCCAAAGCCATTCATGTGGCTCGCTGGGAAATGCCACATTCCACAAAAGACGAGAAATTTAAAGATTGGGATTAGCATTCAAACAAGACAGTCTCACAAAAGCAGCGTCACTGATGTCAGGGAGGCGATGACATTTTAAAAGAACAATTACTCAGAATGATCATTAAGAAGTTTGCAGATGATATCTTAAAAGGCTGAGTAATGGCCCATTAATTTCATCTGCAGAGACAAAATAAAAAGCATTTATATTTAGAAGGGGCTGTCAACTAAACGTGTCAACTAAATGAATTTCTGCAACCATTAATTATGGGGAGTATGGACTGGGCAAAATGGCCGACTAGTCACCCAGTTAACTAGTCAAAGGGTTCCAGACTATGGGGGAGACTGTTGAGAAATTGGCTCCTCAAATTAAAAGACAATCATAAAAATGACTCGCTGTTCAGTAAGGGGGTCGACTGTAAACTCAGTGACAGCTCTGAATGCTTCCCTGGCTATGATTCAGATCGCTAAAGTGTCAGACCCATTCACACCGAGAAAAATAACTATAACAATAACTACTTAATGTTAACACCAACGCATGATAACATTCTAAGCGCGCATTTGCCACTTTAAATGCTTGAGCTCTTTAATGTCATGTGGATTCTGATTGGCTGTCAATGCTTTTATTGTTCCTCAGCTGGAAAAATATGTTCTGAAAGGGAGTCCAATGACATAGTTCCTCCATGTCGTTGTTACAGCTGTGATGTTGACTTCGTTATTCTCACAGAATAAGAACAATTTTTAAAACTTTATCGTTATAATTACCATCCTCAGAATGAACAGGCCTTTCTTCACAAGCAAAGTTTGAGAGAGTTTGATTATCTAGTGATAGACTCATTAAAAAAAACTGTTTATAAAGAGTTACTTGTTCATGAATCAAGCACAGACATGGAAAAAGGCCTAAAATAATTTAATTCGACCTGGAAGATTCTGGAATTTCACTATGAAGGGTTGGACATATCAGAAAGGATATGAGAGACAGAGCCTTGTTCCTGAAGTCCACCACTGTGTATCCACTAACCAATGGATCCACAAAGCTGATCATGTGATGGCGACACTGGGCTTGCTCCTCCTCTGTAACCTTATTGGTGATGATGTCCAGCCCTTTGTAAACCTGCAGTGAGACAGGGGTAAAATAGGTCACAGGCATGTCCTCACTCTCTCCTACATAACTATTTTCATGGTTTTTATGTACTGTATGTTTGACTATTGTGTAGAAGCAGAAAGACATTTGTGTGCAACTCAACAGAAAGATCTATTATCTTCAATGAACCTCAATGAAACCATTGGATTCCAGTATATGAATGAACAAGAACCAGTTCTGAATTCCCAACCCTAGTTACGTGGCATCAGTCCATAGGTGGACAGTAGGGGTGTCCCATATCATACAGTCCACGATAATACTGGTATAATTTTTTACATGATAAAAAAAAGTGTCATATCGCGATATCAATGATATATTTACTTATGACGAAAAAAAAAAAACTTTGGCGATATACGTTCCCTGACGCACAAAACACCACCACCACCACCACAAACCCAATAGGTGTGTTCGACTTGAAGCAGCGCTGCGCAGACTGATCGGTCTATGACATCGAAGTATTGCGAGAGCGGTTCTAGAGCATATTCAAGCGCACACTCTTACCTTCAAAAATAGGCGAGGCGCATATCTTTAGCGAAGCAGCGTGGAGAGCCGCTTCTGGAACGTGCCGCGGCTCTGCTGGTGTAAACACAAGGATTGACTAGAATGGCCGCGTCGGGAGCAGTAAAGCCCCAGGTATACTTCACTTTCCACGTTCCGTTGCACGCACAGCTTTCAAAGTATACTCAACCGCGGATGAGCGAGGACGAACGAGCTTGACACATACCACCTACTCTTGTCTCAACATTCACCTCACGCATGCGCTGTTGTAAGCGCGGTCTCCAAAAATTGCCTGCACGCGGATGAGTTGTGCGGGTTAGCCCTCCTGATAACCAAAATGATGCCGAAGTACTTTGGCCTTAACGTGCCACCGAGGATGGAAAATGCTCTTCATTTTGTTTGCACTAATAAATGCTGCTGCCTGCCAGCTGCAATCACCAATAAAATGTTGTTCCATGTTTTTTTTTGTTGTGTGTTTTTCTATATCGTCATAAATATCGTTATCGCAAATATTCTTGAAATATTATAATATAATTCTGAGGCTATATCGCCCACCCCAGTGGACACCATAAAGAATTGCACTGTGGTGACTCAAGGAACCTGTCAGGGTCCACAGCAGGATTTCAAGATCAAGGGCATGCATGCACCACCATGGCTAAATTTAGACCAGCTTACAGTAACTCCTCTGCCCTTGCGTGCCGATTTTGGCAAGTTAGGAAGAAATGCTACTGAATTATTAAGATCTTTTCCCCTGTGCTCTTCACAGGACATCCCTGCCAGCGAGATCTTGGTAAGGGTGAATGAGGAGAACAGCATTTAAGGAGAGACATGAATTCAACCCATTCTCTCCAGAGCAGAATGGTAAACACTAATAAAGGAGCGCGATTAAAACACAAAGAAAGTCTTAACAATCGCCACAGAACTTGGCATGGTACTGCCCGTTTTTTTTTTACTGTACAAGTAAATGCCTGCTTTTTAGAGCCAGCCCTCTTGAACACAATATTTCGACTTTACAGGCCTCTAACTCTGTGAAAACTTGGAATCTTGAAATAAAACTAAAACACAAGAGTTGGGTCACTAAGCTTGTTAAGATAGACTAAAACAACTTTCATAAAAGTGCAGCTCGAGTACAGAGCACAACACTTTTGGACACTGTAAAACTGTTGCCAAAAACAATGTGGTGAAACTGAAGTTAATCAGGTCAGAACAAATTGCTAAATACGTTTATATGTAAAGTGGGTGTTCACATGTTAATGTGCCTTGTAATTTTCCATAAACCGTCTGGATGGACAGTCATGTGCTACCTTCCAGAACTTTGTGAGCTACCTATGGAAGCAGCATTTTAAGACCACTAGAAACACTACAGCTCTGACACCGAACATTGAGACTGTAGATATTCAGCTAATACTGTTGCATTATGAAGGATCAATACAGCAAACCACATGACTTGAGAGACAAGCATGCTGGGAGCTCTACAGCTCTGTGGAGAGGGCATTTCAGGTCAGATGACAGATAAACAAATGAGGGTGGTGACAAGTTCTACAGATATTGGAAGCAGCACCTGATATAGTATCTCTTGACATGGTTGGTGTGCTTTTAAATTAATAATAAAAAAGGACAGAAATTAACTATAATTGCGTTACCAGTAATAATTTGCACAAATGAAAGCTAGTGCCAATAATAGTGCACATTTCTTTCCCTAAAATTAATCAAATAACGTTACACGTTATTTTGTCCACTGAAAATTTGCAGACCAATATTTTAAATGTTCTGTCATACACATTGAAGACACTGAAGATTTTTATATGAGCAACTTATAAAATGTTGCACAGCCTTGCTAGTGGCAAATGTTTGTGCAACTGACGGAAAGTTTCTCACAAATAAACAGTTTTTGAAAGGGGTGAAGAATTAGATTTTTGTGCACTGAAAATGTGGAAAGATTTTAATGTAAAGCATCAATACTGAGATGAGATGTAGATGAAACTCCACCCCAAAGAGATGTGTTAAAATTTTAACAGTAATTAGGCAGAGTTGGGATATCTTAACAGATATCAATCTTGCTTTCATCAAAATATGAAACATGTTTAGTGTGAATATGCGGCAAATTATATCAATAGTTTCAGAATACAATTTCAACATGATTAAAATGCAGTTAACACAAAAGAAATGCCTTGTGTTCATGAGTGAAACCAATCAGTTTGATTCAGGTGTGTCTATTGCTTCATTTAAGTAGCTCTGACTATTTATTCTTTACAGTATATGATTTGAGCTCTCACAGCTTGAATTAGGCTACAATTTACTACATTATTTCCTACAGTAAGAAATATAATTGCACACAAAAATAACACTGATACAAGGAGCTAAAGTACAGATGCACTTTCGTGTTAAGTGAGGAACGCACCTAGAATAGGAGCATACGTTTGTAACCTCGCATACAGAAATCATCTTATAGATTTGAGATCCATCAGGAAAATCCACTCGCTTCATTATGCTGCGTGTTCATGCAGGGCTTTTCTTTTTTGTGTGCAAAAGCCTTTCGCTGGAGATTAGGTGGCAGACCTGCTAAAAAACATCTGTTTTGGTTCTGATTATCATGTTTATCGCGCTGAAATCATGCGTTTTAAACCATACGAGTTTAAACTTCTGATAGATGGTTTTCTGAGTGCACACATCTGAAGCACACGGACAGAAAGCGGCTATCACAGCATGTGAGTACTAAACTAAGTTCTCATTCACACACAAGTTTACGTTAAAAACACACGAGTTACAAAAACAGTCGGTTATGTCTGTGAAGGTAAACTGCTGGGAAATAAATTGCATGTTTATTTTAGATCTGTGAGGCAGCAGCAATATACAGTAAATAAATCAATAAATCCACTGCTCTGTTGTCTCCTCTGAGGCTGTGACTCTAAACAGTGTTCTGTGCTCGTCTGTGCAGCCAAAGGCAGAACAGTTAGCATGTTTTGCTCAAACTTTCGCCATGGCATTACACCGTTATGGCTTGTGAAATCAAAATGACAGTGCCATGGGTGGAAACTTACAGATTAAGGGGCAGTAATATTATAATAAGATCCCTTTGCCATGTCACCAAGGGAGCGAAATCAGACGCGCTGGTTTTCTCAAGACGCTTGCAGAAACAAGCTTACCAAAACAAAGTTACTGGGTTAATCTTTTTCACGTTTCCTTGGTTGGTAGATGCACCGGAGACCTGATTATAGCACTTAAAACCTGGAAAAGTCCGATTTTCATGATATGTCACCTTTAATATATGCACGTTGGATTCGGGTAAGAAGTGATTCGGTCGCGTACAGATTTTAGGACCCAAGAAGACCACTAAAATGCCACATAACCAAAATCCACAAAAAAGAAACCTTGCAACCACCATAGAAAAAAATCTGCATATGAGTCGTGTTGTTCAGAGGGGCCCTAGCATGTATGAGCTACCCTCCAGGATAAGACTAAAATTACATAAAACACAGAACAAGAAAAAGGGGGTGGGGCAAAGAATGACAGAACGTCCTGTGAATGCAGAGCCTAGTCATGTGGCTCTCATTTGGGGCCACATTTCTTAAGTGCTGCAGGCATTAATGGGTTTTGTTCCCTGCACCCGTTTGTTACCCCATTTTATTAGACTCCGCACCAGCCTCTCAATGATACAGAGCCCACCCGGCGCTCCAAGCTTCAAATGACCAGCACGCCCCTTCTCCAGTGTTTATTTAATTTGCATTTGCTCTAGTCGTTCAATAGAAGGCATATTTAATCTGGCATAAATACAGATGTGCCTGTGAGGAACAGAACTACAACTCGTTCAATGTTGTCATGTTGTCAATCATTTTACAGATGAAACTAATATTTTGACAACTCAATTTGTGGATAGTCATTTTAAATGTCTTTTTAAAAAGTACAACATATTGAAGAGTGTTATATGAGAAAATCATTTGTTACTGGTTAATGCTTAATAAACATAGGCACAATCTAGCTTGTGAATTGATGGCAAGTTAAATGCGGGAAAAAAACATTTTGAATGGGATGAGGAATGAGATTTTCATCCAATAAATTCTTTCCAAAAAAATTCCAATGTTTCACAAAACATTTTTGTTAGTAGCGAATTTTAACAGAAGTAAAGTTCATTCAATGTGCTGTGCTGTTGTGTACCTTGATATCAATAATTTTATAGATGAAACTGGAATATTTTGTCCACACAAAATTTGTGGACAAACATTTAAATGTTCTGCCGTAAAAAGTACAACTTGTTGAAGATTATGCGAGAAACATTTAAAACTTGTAAAAAAAATATATAATAAAAATGAAAAATATTTAAACATTGGCACAACCCTTGCTTTGAGGTAAACTGTTGAAAATAAAATAGACTGCAAGTTTCTCACAAACAAACAGATTTCAAAAAAGATGAGGAATTACCGTATTGACCCGAATATAAGACGATGTTTTTTTCTTAGAAATACATCTGAAAAAACACGGTTGTCTTATATTTAGGGTCTAGACTTTGACATGTCAATAATAACACCCACAACAATAGGTGGTGCCACATACGCATAAAACGAGTGTGCCATGAAATACGTAATGTAATACGTGTTGTAAAGATCGCGAGTTAAAACAAAAGACAAAGAAAACCTTACAGCTGCATGAGTCGTGACGGTCACGTTAGCCTGATGAGACCAAACTCCCTTTGTGATTTTAAAACGTAAGACAGTACCCAGATTTGAAGACTACAGTAAGATTTAACTTCTACTGTTAATAAGATTTTGGTAGGCTACTATTAGATGGATAGCCTAAATGTCCTATTTCAGATGGGCTACCTGTTTTTTTTAATTTTTTTATTAATGGTATATCAAAAAGTGTATATTTTTTTTATGTGATTGTTGGTACATTTTACCAGTTTTTACCATACTTTCAAAACAAAAATTAAAATAGGAAAAATATGCAATATGAAAATAATTGAAGAAAATGTGTTTTACTGTGAAAAAAAAAAGATTTGGCTTTTAAAAAGCCTTTTTCCAAAAGGTACATCTGGAAAAAGGGGGGTCGTCTTATAATCAGGGTCGTCTTATATGCGGGCCAATACGGTAACTATTTTGTTCACTGGAAATCTGTTAAAAGATTTAAGTTTTGATGTTCCTCTCAGCCTCATTTTTGCTTGCGTCAAATTTAAACTAGTTTCCTGACCTCTATCTCACAGACGTGTTTGATTTGAATGATTAAGCCATTGAGGATTCTTTTTTTACGATTAGCCTTCCTGTTGCGTTCGCCTCGGTTTGTCTGGTTGACGTTGCAATGGTGAAGTCCTGCTGTTTGGTCTCATGCCCTTCCATGACTTCAATGGCAGGCATGGCATCTATTCCCATGCAGCTGCCTATGCGTGCGTGTGTGTGTGTGTGTGTTTGGACATGTTCTAGAGAGCCAGAGTGTCTAATTGACACTCATTATTAATTAAGAAAACTGGTCCACAGAGAGGGGGGGAGTGAAAAAGAGGAGGGAAACAGGAACAGAACAAATATGGACTCCTTATTTCACATCCACAATTTCCCATTTTCCAGTTGTAAAAAAGACAATAACAGCATTTATGAGGTAGTAACAGTTGCGGTGGGGTGTGAGAATCCAAGCGCTTACCATTCACATGAACCGAGCAGTAGACGGCCGACACAGTGGTCACAAGTCTGTGTATTGACCATAGCCCAATGGGGTGGGGACAGTTTTTCTTTGTGTGAGAGAGAGTGAATGAGAGTGTATGTGTATATGTGAGACCCAAAGAAAGGGAGAAAGCAAGGGAAAGGGGGTGAACAAGCAAGAAAAGCTGTAGTGAATCCAGTGACCCACACCACAAACACTCAGACGAGTCCCCAGACAATGGCTTTAGTGTTGAGCTATTACAGCCGGCCGCGGCTAACCCACACAGCACCTCAGGCCACCCCGCTATTCCACTTTGACACCCCGGATAAAGCTTCTTCCCCTTTGCTTGTCCTTCCGTCATTCCTAAAAGTTGTGCGCATACCCCTTTTTTTGGGCAAGACCGGGTGAGGACTGGAAGGACGGCGACGTCGTGTGATCGACGAAGTTTATGTCTCTCCAACAGCAAGACTGACGCAAGGATCAAACAACATTTCTGATGTTTCTGCGACCGACTCTAACCCCAGCCAGAATCCCACCGAATCAATACTGTTGAGTAATGTAGTTTTATCCCTGATGAGAACCTACTATGTGAACTTTAAAAAAAAAATCAAAAGGCAGATCACAACATGAACTAGTGTCTGAGTATTAAAGCGCAAAAAGACTGCTATTTAAATAAGTAAAGCTTACCTGTAGTCGTGTCTCAGAGTCTGGGCTCACTATACGAGGACATGAACTTCATATCCAGAGCTGCTCTGAGCGTCACTTCACCATTTCATCTGATACAAAAATATTACCATATACTCACAGACTTAAATTTTGAAAACCTTATAAACTGGCACAGCTTATGAATTCATATTACAGACATGCTTTTCGATATAAACAATGAATTAACCTTTACAATTAGAAAAATCAAACGGAAAACAAAATTTGGGAAAAAATAAACATTTTATAGGACCCTGAGAGGGTAATAAATTGTTGTTAAAGGATGTTCATGATTGTATTATTTTAGGACATGCTTTTAATTACTTAAGTTAACCTTTAAAAATGGCAATGAGAAATGTAAAAAAAACAAATCTGGGGGGCGGATGTTAATTTGGATGTACTACTTCGTTTGAAAAAAAACAGTGTATCAACATCGTTGTACCCGCCCAATGGTCTATTATTCTAAGTCCCTGATAAATGTAAGAATTGACTCAAAGATATGTACACTTTAGAAAAATGGCTTTATACAAAGGTAAAAAATGCCCATCAAATGCAACAAGCAGTTTAATACCCCTTCTATGTGACGAAGAGATTCGTGCAGCTTCTACTCAGCTGAAGATCTGATTAGCTCGACAGAATATGCGACTATTTATCCCTAATAGGTCTACGGATGTTGCAGTAGTGTTTCCGGTCGTTCTCGATTTCCTCCCTTCCTTGTGTTCCAAGACAGTCAAGCCCAATAACACCTCGCCGATCATGATATATCGTCTATACAGAAACATTTTATCGTAACATACAGAAAATATCTCGATTGATTTTGTGTCCACTATCGCAACCTTAATCGGTGTCCTATTTTTGCTGGTTGTGCCCAAAAGAGTTTCCGGCTCTCTTGTAAGATAATGTTGCTAAGTCCCACTGTGTCTCGCCTGCTTGTCATGTAGCTGCCTTCCATCATACCAGCGTGATCGAGCTATAGCACTTGTGTTGTACGTTAAACAATTTCGCGTATGAACAGACACAGCCGCCGCGAGTCGACTGCTTGTCTTGTCTCGCGCTCATCATGTTCGTAAATCCAAAGCACATGAGACAGCGTCACTGTAGTTCTTTATATCGCGTCTTGTCGTCGCCCCGTCTGTGAATTTATACATGAGCCTTGATAACCACTAGTACAATCAGATGCATGAGCTTGTTGTTGTTGTGCCAGTAGCCGGAGCATGCGCTCTGAAGCTCCACCTCTTCTGATTCATTCACATAGGGATCTGGCTGGGAGCCCCACGCTGTGTTGGTATTCGTGCGTAACCAGAAGGTTGGTCCCCGGGACTACGATTTGGTTTGGAATTTAATTTCTTAATTTGCGAATTTTTATTTTTTTTTTTTTTTTTTTTAAACATTCTTTTTGCGCTGTGCATTCCCTGCGTTTCTTTTGTTTGCCCGCCGTTGTTCTGTATTACCGAAACGAAGCTCATTAGTACCAAGCTATAAATCCATGTATACGTCTAAGACCCACACAATATATTAGCACTAGCTGAAGTACACTATACACGCTCTTAATGTTCTCTTTTGGTCTGTCTTTCGGTCTACCGGTTTCTCTTTTTCCCGGCGTCCTATTATGTCCTATCTCGCGCACCCTAGTGCGCATGTTTTATTCTAGTATATTGCTATGGCATGACTATGTTCGTCTCCCCTCCTTGGTACCATCTCCTTCAACTCATCCTATCTACACTAAGACTCCAGTCAGATTTCAGTGTGCGCTTTTCCTCTATTCACTCCCAATCCCCGCCTGCGCTGAAGTTTGCCTCAACGTGTACCGTACATTATTTTGACAACATAAACCGATAAGCTGACATGACTCTAGGCATCTCGTGCGGCTAGTGTATAACCATTAATATGAAACGCTCCGACGCGCCCCAGTAACAAACAGAATACCACACTAACGCATAATACTGCTTAGCATAGGCAGAGACTTCCACAGATTTACAAACACGGTTCTACTTGTGTTGGCGTTGTAAGCCCATCCATTTACTTACCCGGTGTATTAGATTCGCGATATTATTGTCCCACCCCCGATATTTTAAAGTTTTATCGGATACTGGCTCCAATTATTGCTCGAGGAGCACCACGCACAATATCTGCACATCCTCAACTGGTTGGTTGATACCCACTCTTAGACTATGCTTGTATGTGGTGCTAGTCAAACTTTTTGGCGGATCCCTTTTAACCTCATATAAAAAAAAGTACGGCCGTGCGCCTAGGTTACACAAACACCAGAATTAACCCTCCCGTGCCCATCACATTGCTACTAGACACAAAGCTAGGGACCGACAAAAATAGCTGTTTGTGGGGGTAATCACGTTTTTTGGATGGGGTTCCACAATCCGCGGACCTCTCTTTAGCAACCTGTAGCATGCCAATTGAGCTTCTTGAAGATGCTGAAGTGTTCGACTTGAGCAGCGCTGCTTTAGACCCGATCGGGTGTGGTCAAAGTACGTGCACGAGAGCAGCTATAAGAGATCGCGGGATGTTCCTTATGTTTTGTAAAAAAGCATGGTAAACGTAATCGCAGGCCTCTGCGATTGAAAAATGCGTTGTTTCATATTGGTATTATAGCAAAAATGCAATTTAATCGTACAGCCTCATCTTAAAGCCGACAAACACAAAGACGCTGCGTTTTGGCTCATACCCTAAAACTGCTTTAAAAGCTATAAAAAATTATCTGTGGGGTATTTTGAGCTAAAACTTCACATACACACTCTGTGGACTTTAGAGACTAATTTTACATCTTGTAAAAAAGGGGCATAATAGGTCACCTTTAAAAGTAGAGGCTCTGTTCTTTATTTTGATGTATTGCATGTTCAGATATTGATAAAACAAAATATTCTGGGGCCATGAAGTTAGTGAAAATCCATCAAAAATGCTGGTCTAGCGGTTAGCACAAAAAAAAAAAATAACATTGGGTAAGGGTCGAAAGAGTTAAAAAGTATAACTGAACATTTGCCGAAAGTATAAGCTAAGCTAGCAGTCTAATCGGCAAACAGTGTGCTGGGCTACTATGCACAGCAGTTAAATACAAGCTACCTAAAATACATTTTTTTGGTTAGTTTTTTACATTATGCTGTAACATCTAATTTACAAGACTAGTAAACGAATCAAGTATCAAATTGAACATTTTTGAAAACGCCTGCCAGGGTGAAGATTTTCAAAAACTCCGGTTGCAGTGTTATCATGTAGACAGCAAAGCAGAGTTTTCGCCTTGTGACGTCGGAGCCTGCACTGTTATAGCTACCTACTGGAAACTTTTTCAGGCTTCTAATTGGCCAACATGGCTTTACGGTTGACATTATATCGCCACCTGTTGGTTTGGCATGCTCTTGACAGTGCTTCCTAGCATGCGTTTTCATGTGGAAGGACATTTTTTTAAAAACAGAAGGAAAAACTCTGTTTACAAAAATACCCGTGGACATGGCCTAAAATCATGCAGGGATTAAAAACTAATTCTGAGCAAAAACGCTCAGGTTTTTGTTTTTCCTTTCTGGTAGCACTACTGTTCGGAGGTCTACTTGTTGGCTCGCGCTTTTTAACTAAATACTAAAATGGATGCGTGATGTCGGAGTTGAGAAAGCAACGGGTAAGTTAGATAACATTGGTTGTATTGTAATGTTATAATTTTCTTTTATTAATCAAAACACACCGCCACAATATAATATTTCCCGTATGGGTGCTGCCGAAAACTTGATATATTTCTTTGATATAATTCTGGTGTATTGTGACTTGGTAATATTAATGCGGAGAAGAGAGAAAGAGAGATAAGTCCCAGTGTTGTTGGTATAAAAGGCGGCTTTGTGCGACCCCCCAGCCCCTGTGTGTGCAGCATCAGGAAAACTAGGGGTGCCGCGTACGAAAAACCCAGTACCAATATGTCACCGGTACCTATGTAACCGGTATGTAATAGAACCCCCCCCGAATCAAGAACGAGATTTTCGTCTGCCTGAGCGACGATTGAACTATTTGTCTCTGGTTTGAGACCACTGCTGCGCACTGAACCTCGTCTCTAATCAAACTGGCAACCACGCAACCGTGAAAAATAAATTCCATGACCATCGCCACCTCGAAACGGCACCGTGACTCAACGTCACGGACAGCCTTCCTAATAAATACGATCACCATCAACAAATCTTGTGTAACAGGAGTGTCCCGGTGTTTTCTCATTCGACTTAACAAACTAAAAGCACAACTCAGGAAATGAGAGAACCGAGGAGGTGCTGTCGAAGCAGTAATTACACTTGCTCTGATGGCAAAAGATAAAACATGCCTAAACAAAAGGCCTAAAGCTAAACCTCCCTTGTATTCACTTTTCTAAACCTGTTGTCCAACAAAAGAGAAATTTATAACCTTTTTACTCCACAACACCAGCCAAATGCTTCCTTTTGTGATATGATGAGGCTTCTTGTCACAGAATGAGGCAGAAAATATTTTCCATATGCAACTTTAAAAAGAAAACATCGATTAGCAATGGATTATAAATATACTTAATTGTTATGAAATACCAGAGATGGCTTGAATAACACCGATAAACTATATTGTCGCAGTCGAGTGTTTATTGTCTTTGTTTTAACATTCAAAACGTTTATAATGTTCTGTTTACTCAGTTACAGCTAAAATAACCATGTATTTGTCCATATAAGGGATTTCCTGGACGGTCATGAATTCCGCTACTTCTGTGACTGGATATGTGGATTTTCTGTGCGAGGGTGCCCTCTGGCGTCCAGTATGAATGAAACAGAAATCATTAGTGCTAATGGCCAAATCCATAATTTTTTGTGGGATTTTTTATTTATTTTAATAAAGTCGAGGGCACGTTTAGGACAGGACTGTTTTAAAAGTTAATTAATTGTTCAACCGCGGTAAATGTAAGCTGATACCACCCTACAGAAAACGGCGCACGATAGGTACAACGGGCGAGAATCTCGGGAGTTCTATTTAGTCTTCTGCCAGTGGATCTTTTGAATATCTTTTTGCAATTACTAGGTTTATCATGTTCATTTTTTTAAATTAATGGCGATAATAGTCTGTTACGACTGGTGACTCATGATACGTCTGAGACATCGTCGATACGAAATCTATCATATCGACCAGCCCTATAGTGCAGTCATCATTTAGCTGGAGGCTGTTGAATCTCGCCAGTACTTAACCTCAAAGACCGACAAACTAACGCACTTCCGTCACCTCATTCTTAGGCTTTTCAAGGAGGACGAATCAGGGCGCCAGAGCGTGATGAGCAATGGAGAAAATATGATGCGACATTACTTCTATTTCTGCTTCAGTCTGCACCGAGGCCAGTGGGGGAGTTAACTGGATATAAGCGATCTGAGAGCGCCTGTCGAGTTTCTCAGACGCCGGGGATGAATGAAGAATGCCGACGTCACAGTGGGAATGTGCGTGCCGTGCCGGACTAGGCGGCCCAGAACAGACTGACACAATTCGCGATTTTCATTCATTCTTATCTCCATCAAATCTTCGTACAATCATTTGAGCTGCTGGTTAGTGTTGGGAAAAGGGGAAACGTCCTTCCCAAAAAACAACAGATAAAGTCAAACGACAACTTTAGAGGCCCATCGAGAAACACAGACCCCAAACCCCGAACTCTTTGCCCTTCCAAAGCATCAAAGGTTCCACTTAAACCCTCCCTTGTCACCGGCATCTGACATATCGGTTAAAAATCAGTGGTTTATCAGGACATAGTCTTTGCCAAAATTATAGTGTTTTTTTTTTTTTTTTTTTAAGACCATAATGGATTTTGTTGACTCATATTTACAATTTGATGTCATCCCTGTCACTTTAATGGGGAACTGGTCACTAAGAAATTGTATGAAAATGTTGTCTGACAAACATGTGTATGGAAAGATGTTATGAACCTTTCTGTCAAAGTAGTTCTGTGTGTTCAACAGACGAACTAAAAAGCCTTTACGTATATAGCCGATATAAGACATATACTACAATAGAGAAATAAAACTTTTGGGTATTTTGACTAAATTAGGTCACGAAAAAATAAATAGTAAAACTAGTAAAAAAACAAATGGAAATTAGTAACGAAACAACCACTAAAATTAACATACATTTAGGACGAAAACTTAACATTGAAAAAAAAATGAGACAAACTTTGCACACGTGGAAACAATAAAAATTTTTAAGGACCAAAATACTTAAATTTAACTAACGTAAATGAATAACTGGAAAACAAGAAATTTTATATATGAATATAATTTGACATATTGAAAAGGACCTTGATATATCATATGAAAATATACTAACAATCCCACATTGGCGCAAACATATATAGGCATCAACACATAGAGGTATTTTAAATAATACTAAAATAACACTGGTAACAATATATAGCGCATCCCCACATATAGGTTTGAAAAGAGATTAGGTACAAGGGAAAGACATTTAAATAACAATTATAATGCCTGAGTGAATTATTGCATTAAAAATAAATCTGATATTAATTTGACAGATGCATTAATTAGCAAAGCAGCCTGATTGCAATAATTGCTGGGTACATTTACACGGCAAGGTCCCTGTGGGTTTCCAGTGCTGTCCATGCAATTTTCAGACGGCAGGTTCTGTCTGCTTTGAGGTCTGATCCATTAATCCAGCACGCAGGGAGATGTTAGTGCGAACAAGTGCTCAAACAGGTGCAACACCTTATCAAAGAGCTCAGAGAAAAGGAGCAGAAATTAGATAAATGCTTTAAAGGCCTGCGTCCAGCAGAGTATTCAAATCAAGTTGATAAATGATTCTCTTTGAATTACGGTTATCCCGTGAAACAGGAGAGCACAGATGAGTAAAGGCCTGTCATTTGTCATGTGGTGAAAGTTAGTGGAAAAGAGAGGAAGAGAGGCAGCAGTTCCTTTGAGCCCAAATCGGTCTTTGAAAGAGTCTACACATCATGTCACAAGGTTAAATAAAGTTCAGGTAAATGGTTATTGAGTATGTGAATGGACCTTCAAGGCTCTTGCGCTCAGCTGAGAGTCTGTTGAAAACTCAACGCAGTTTGAGTTGTTTTGCATCTCAATGTCAGTCTATTCCAGTTTACAAGTCATGAGAAATTACTCACACATTACCTGGTGTCAAAGGCCAAAGTTTTGGGGCATTATGCTGAGAGCAAAGGTCTAATTATTAGTACTAGTAGTGCTAAATTTCTTGAGAACCAGCCTGAGAAACATGTGATGCTGTGCATATGAATCTGAATGATTAGCTCTCTTTAAATTTCTACCCCACATTTAAGCAGATGCTTAAACACGAGGTGCCCAAACGTTGGTCTGAGATGACCTTTGATTTTGCCCGCATGCCATATCACAAGGTTTTAAAAAGGTGGGAAAACATGCCACTGAAGCATATCTTCATTTCTAATTTTTGTTTATTATTTCTGCACTGAAATTGAATTGAATTTGACAAAAAATAATAATATAATAAAGTTGGATGTAATGCACCATTTACTTTTGCCAATGGCCCCAAATAAGTTAGATTTTTTTGGGGGAAAAAGGGCCAAAATCTCTGATTTAAAGTCTCAGCTTGAGAAAGAAGAATAATTGATTTGATCCGATATTCAACATCACAAATATCAAATTCAGATGGTTAATTGGTTATCTGTGTAAATTAGATTACATTTAGATCATATGGCACATAAACATATGCCATGAATAACATTTAAAATAATGTAATTTAGCAAGTCATTGTAGCTCAAACACGACAGCGTGGGTGTTTGTGCAGGTTTTTCCGGGGTGTCTCGTTTTTCTATAAACCTTTTGGATTCCTTTTACACTGATCAAAAGCTGACACCAGCAAAGAGTAGTAAGAATCGGTTCTGCATCAGTGAACCCAAACACCCACTAAAGTTTATATTAATTAGTATTAATATAATAACCATTTGCGTTAAGGTCTCCTGGTCCTTCACTCTTGTGAATGGCCTATTAAAAATGCTGTTGGTATCTTGAAGACCTCATGTGAAAAGCAGGATGCCCTAAAGCACCCAAAATCCCTTCTTTCTTTTCTCTGGTTACAGCCTTAGTGACCACAGCCGGGGTTCCCATTAGCAGTTTGTCGACCCGAGGTCTATTGAACCCTACTCTCTGTGACCTTTCATGTCACTGCTCGCTCCAACAGCAAGAATTTGGGTACCAGACTTCAACAAACTATTATTCAAATATTCAATCCCAACCTGACCACACAAACAATCGGTCGCTCTCTCAGCTTAGTCCCATTCTAAACCTCTGTACAGTACTGCCATTCAAAATGTAAATAGTGTCCTGTGTAAGCCGAACGGCGGTTGAATGTCCATTGAAAGCTACTGAGCATAATAGGCGTGTAGGCACCATTTCAGCACGTCAATAGCGTGCAACAGAACTCAAAAAAAAAATAAAAAACTCACTCTTGCACAAACATGCATTTACTATCTACGAACAAATGCAATACTTTTCAATATACTCTACAGATACACGAAGCACACACTGACTGCTGCTAGGTCAATCCAAAGCTCTCACTGTGTCTCTTGTGGAGCGTTACACCAGAGAGGGGTCTTGGAGGAGCCAGCTTACAGCTCAGTGTGTGAGCAGTGGATGGGACTGCAGTGCAGCACAAGGGGAGGAATTTTATTAGCGTAACCCAATTAACTGCACCAGGTGACAGCCATGCCACTCTCAATAGAGCAATACATCCTCAAGGAGGTTGCATGAGGGAAGGACAACTAAAGGTTCAAATTTTCTATGGAAAATATGAGTGGCGCTTGCCTTTACAAAAGTCGCCATGGGAGTTGCTAGAGTATTCAAGAGCATTCAAAATAAGCTTAGTGCAATTATCAAATCACAATGTTGAAATTTAACTGAATAAATACATGTGCTCTAGGCTTGCCGCGATAGACAGTGCTGACAGTGATACCGATGTTAAGCCAGTTTACGTCACTTGCCCACCGCGTCACCGACCCCCACCGTCGTTTAGATTTTTTTATATTAAAAAATATAATTTAGTTCAGTAAAAGAACAGACAATATAATTAAAAACTGAACGCGGCTGCTCAATGCAGCGTGCCGAACGACAGTCGCATCACAGATCAGATTTCATTTCTCCAGTGAGGAGAGTGAGGTGAGACAGACAAGAAGAATTACAAGAAGATTGAGGTGAGACAGACAAGACGATCGCGGTTGATTTAGTTTCGAAACGAGATGCAAAGCGCCTGTTTGGCAATATTTTGGATTTTGAAAAGCCTGTTTGACTTTTGCCGTTTATCTAAGGTGATTTTGTAAGTTTTTTTTAAAACATTCGTTTCTTATTTAATTGGTTCCACATTGTTTGCTGATTTTTACTTTATTTAAACTTTGTGTCATTTATTTATTTTATTTGACATCAAGTTGTATGCCGGGCCTCCAAGCTTTCTTACTCGTTTTAATGTTCTACTTTCTTATTTATTTGGCTATATATTATACATGTTTACTTATTTCCAAATTTACACGCTAAAATATGCGTTAGAGAATGTACAAACGGTTAACATTGTTTGTGTCATCAGTCAGAAAAGCAGTTTCTGTTTTTTTTTTTCTTTTTTTTTAGCTACTAGTTTTATTCTCTTGGCTGAATCACTCTAGAAGGTGTTAAAAGCCCTGTTAAAACTATGTACACAGTTGGAATTTAATAAAAATGTTGTTCAATTAGCATTTTTTTTGTGTTTTGCTTTGGTACCGAAATCGGTACAGAGAACCGTGGATTTTGAGCAAGAACAAGTAAACAAACACAACTGATAAAGGAGTTATGGAATAGCAAGAAGGGCTAGACACTTACACATTAGGGCTGTGCAATTAATCGCATGCGATTGTCATGTGCATCTCGTCAGTAAAGCCGGTCCCGTGATTAGTAGTAAATCTCCATCACCTGCTTTCAGATGGAGCGGCATTCACTACACAGAGCCGTAATTCACTGACAAGCTATGCAAAATCGCATTCATATGTGACGTGATGCCGCTCCATCGGAAAGCAGGTGATGGAGATTTTATGCCATGCGATTATTCACATCCATTACACTGGAACAGAGTAACATCAAAATGCATGCAAATTTCCTAAGAGGTTAATACCAGAGCTCGTCTAATCTAATACTTTGCCAATGATGCAATCTATGTGCTGGATTTAGAAAGATTATGTAATTAGCTGACAAAATTATCATAGAGTTTAACCATGTACGTCAGAGTCACTTATCGGATTGTCCGGACACACTTTCAAGCCATAACTACATGAACTACAAAAACCAGTTCAGCCTTTGGGAAGGGCCAATTTTCAACCTCCTTAAAAGCTGCTTTATGTACAATTAAACTGAACTGACCCACATTCCAACATCAGAAAAGTCCCTTTTCTTATCCTACCAAGACGAATAGACAAGCCATATCACATTTGTACCAAAACCCCCCTCACTAAGGCCAACCCCCTGGTTTTCCCAGGCCTTGCTTCCAGGCCCTTTTCTACAGCCAAAGCCCTTTTCATCTATTACTACTGAACAGATTTGGTGGATGATTCAGCACACTCATCTACTTCCTGATCAAGCGCAAAGACTGGATGATCTGATAGTAAAAACTACTTGTCCAATGACACCGTAAAGCTTTGTTCCATTCGCATATTTGCATATACATACAGAACTCGAGGCAACTAGAATAAGTCGGATTAAAACCAAAATGCATTTGCATAGCACAACATAACAGCTACAGTTGCAATTAGAGCGTCCACACATTTGATAACTGGCCTCGACAGGACCAATGAGCTTCTACTTCACCTGAGGACTACAAGCCACTGTCTATTCAAATCTATTCAACCACATATTCAATGCAGATTGTTATCCTAACACTATATTAGTTCACAGCAACTGCTTTAGTTTTTAGGGATAGATGTTGGGTGAATGTTTGGAAGCTCCCTATAGGAATTCACTGCTGTAATTACAGTGGATAGCTGTACACAGGCATTTGTTGTTAACGTAAAGCAAACCACCCTTTTCGATGAATGTCAACACGTGCTCCTAACTTACTACGCCCATAATGGACTCTAGGTGGAGCTGGTAAAAAACAGACAGCCATTCGCCTTCAGTTATAGTCATGTATATCAGAACGATTCACTGGTTCAGCCCAAAAAAATAAGTTTTTTTTAATGCTATTTGAGCATAAGAAACAATATGTATGCGGCAGTTCCTGCCAGATTTTGTTGCGGATTTGAAATATATTATTTAAATGTGAGTGTGGCATGCTTTTCTTTGTTTTGTTTTTTTCTCTCAGGATTTCCTCATTCAAGCAGACAGCACTTGGCCTTGCATGCCCTAAATAACTACCCGGAGGTGTTGCAAATACGGCCCCCCAGTGAACAGACTTTCCTTGAGAGAGACTCAATTCAATTTCTGTACCTGAATATTAAACCTAGCTACCTGGAAAACTTTAAAAGCACTCTTTATTTAATTTGTATCTTTGTCACAGTGTTTGTAATGTGCTTCGTTGTTATTGTCATTTTTTGTAACAATCTTGTTTAAAAGTTGTGTGGCAAAAATAAACAAGCTTTCTGCATGTATGACTATTTTACGTCTAGTCACATAAAATATATTAGATTTACCATACAGAACCATGCAGAATCCTGTTAGCTCTAATAACATATTGTTATCAGTGTTGGGTAATAACAGATTACATGTAAAACAGATTATGTAATCAGATTCCAAAAATTAAATACATGTATTAATTTTAGCAACATTTATTGATTTAGTTTTAAATGCAATAATGACAGCTTTTAATAATACCTTTGTTAGATAACAATCAACCAACAATTGTTTATTCCTGGTGGGACTAAAAAAAAAAACATGTTCTCCACTGATTATCACTCAAAAATATCTGTGTAATCTGATGAAGTACTTTTTGCATGCAACATTTAAGTACCGGTACAGATTTCACTATATTGCTACTAGAACCAAATATATGATTTATGCTCTTTTTTTCCCAAGGGCTCTAAAAATAACAAAATATATTTTGCCTATGCGCTGCCTTTGAGTTCGCAGTGAACTGCCCAATACAACCTGGCAGCAGAACTGAGGAGAGGCTATGCAACCAGCAAAGATGGCAGACTTCTAATCGTGCAGCCTACTACTCTGGGTATCTGTTCCAGCGGAGGAAATGATTCACAGCAATGCTAACAGACAGCTTTCTCCAAATATTATATAGACCTTGATCTAAAGTTGGCACCAGATGGTGGACAGGTATTTTGTAAGACACCATTCATACGGTTATGCAACATGCCCAGATAGCTCCACTTTGTATTAATATTAGAGGTCGACCGATGTATCGGTTTTGCCAATTAATCGGCACCGATAATCTCCTGCTGGAACTATCGGTTATCATCAAAAATCCATGCCGATAGTTTTCCCGGGTTGCGTCCATTGCTGGAGCGGCTGAGAAGGGTCTGCTGTCATTATACAGTGCGAGAGCGGCCTCTAGTGGTTGAAATCATTGACAGCACGTGCTATTTGTTTAGACACGTGATACTGCACGCTGAACAGAGCGGGAAACTTCAGACGCGGATTTAAATGCAGCCGACAGAAAATCCTGCCACGCCACAGAGCGCCATTCACATAGTTTTCCTTTAAATTACATTATATTGGCCCCGAATCGTTGTTAATGTACATAATGAATTGTGTATTGTGCATTTTCAGCAAAACGTTTGTGTTTCTGTGGCTCTAATAAAGTCCGTGTGCTTCATTTATAGAGCTATAATATAGGTCGCGCTTTCTCTTTCCGTTTGCTCCGTTTTTTAAACACCAAACTTCAAAAACTCCCTCTCACCAAATGTTCTTTTCTAAGTAAACTTGTGTCTGTTTGGTGATTAAATAAACAGTTTTAGACCGCTGCTCGAGTTGCACGCGACGCGCCCGGAGTGTGTGTGAAGACCGTGAGTTCTCCCAGACTCAGCGCGCGCTTATTAGTGGGAGTCGCTAATCATCAAGTGTTTCAAGAATATCAGCAGTTCAAGTCGAGGTATACTACAATATCCATAGGTAATAGAATTTTAAGCTACAGCCTTTGTGTATATAAGTAATATTAAGTATATACCCCTTTGTTATATATTTAAAGAGTGCATCTTAGGCATGACAGGTGAAATGAAATGGTAAACACTTTAAATAGATCCTGCGCAGCATTAGGATAATGAAACGTGTAGTATTGTCCTTGTTAAGAGGTGGTAATTGCACATTACGATTACTATTATTATTATTACTACTACTACTAGTATGGTTCAGTACTGGTTTTGTTAATAAAGCACTATTTTAATAGTTTTTGTTCAGTATCAATTTTAAAACAATCGGTTAATTAATCGGTATCGGCCAGTGTGGTCCAACCTAGATATCGGTATCGGCAAAATCCACTATCGGTCGACCTCTATTCAGAACTATTCATAACCAAAACAAATACTAAAGACTTAGTAGCGAGCTACTGCAGATGGTCACTTCTATCTATTTAATGAAACCCATTCAAACAGATCAGGTCAGGAAACTGAGCAATGATCTCCTTTAAATGATCAATGCATGTAAGGTCAATTACCAAATCAACTAAAATATAAACCAGTTATCACACGTTGCTTGTCGTAAGCCTTTGTGTTAGTGGCAGAGATCAGTAGACACGACTTTTAATCTTGGCTTTATGACAAATTTATGAATTATGATCGCGTGGAGCACTGTCAAAAATGGCGACCAGTGGTGGACACGAGGAAATAAAAGAACTCCAAACCCTCAAACGTGTACGATGCGCTATGCAAAAGTTTAAACAACGTTTGCTCCAATCTATTTTCGGGAGGAGGGGGACTAATTACTAGTTATATAAATTTTGGCCTAGTGATATTCAAGTTTAACGCGATATAACACTTGCTGTATTTAATTTCACACCAACCCAAAGCTTCAGACAAATCATGCTGTTCCAATATAAAGCATTAACTATTTAATTGTTCAGCTCTGCTCTTTTAAGATGACTTGTCATTTATTAATCGCAATGCCCTTTCACGTGCTTCCCCGTTAACTTATACAGATGATGCAGCGGATCGCTCAACTCACCTGCATGGAATCGGCGCTTATAATTTCCCCATTAAGCCTTTTCCCGATCTCGATAGCCAGTTTAGATTTGCCCGTTCCCGTGGCTCCTAGAATCACCACTAAAGACGGGCTGATGCCTTTCCGGAGCACACGCGTGGCGGCCGCCATGACAGCAAGCTCTCAGGGCTGTAGAGTGATCTGAGCATGCGCGGTGATTTCGCAGCGGAGGAGGGAACTGTATCCAAGCAACTAAAACTGTTTCCATAGGAACGGGATTGAAGGATTCAGTTTTAGTATGTACGCGAAGGCAAGGGTGTTTCATTCAGAAATAGGACAGACGTTCAACAATCTCACAAAAGTTATTGGAAAACAGGAATTGTAATATATATATATGGACAATAAAATGGCACTGCTTGTTCCAAACCGAGCAAATTTCCAAATCTAGTAAATACGTCGACAAATGTTCATATTTTCATCACTAATACAGCCATACAGAATCCTGTCAGCTCTAATAACACATTGCTAGCAGTGCTGGGTAGTAACGGATTACATCTAAACCAGATTATGTAACATGTGATTCCAAAAATTAAGTACATTTATTAATTTAGCAACATTGATTTATTCATTTATTTGTAATTAGATTATATTACATTTTAAAATGCGCATAATCAGATTACAGTTACTTTTTATGGATTGCATAATTACATATCCACACAATGGCATTAATTTTCATAATTTATTCATTCTCCCTAATCATTCTCTCTTTTTTTTTTCCCAACCCTATTTCTTTTTATATATCAATATGGTACACAATAATACCATTCAAATCTGGAGGATAAACGAGGTGGGTCAAAAGTAATCTAAACGAAATCAAAAAGTATTTGGAATATGTTACATAAAATGAATAATCAAGTAGATTACATTAATAACTACCATTTTTATCATGTAATTCATTTCTAATCAGTAATGGGCTACATTTTGCAATTAATCTACCCAGCAATGAGTGCTATTTATTAGTAATATGGTGAAACTAGTATTTGTATCCTTAAATGC
Source organism: Sinocyclocheilus anophthalmus (assembly GCA_018155175.1). Taxonomy (NCBI): domain Eukaryota; kingdom Metazoa; phylum Chordata; class Actinopteri; order Cypriniformes; family Cyprinidae; genus Sinocyclocheilus; species Sinocyclocheilus anophthalmus. Next base: position 62,014 of record JADLZN010007148.1, read on the forward strand.
AAGATTGAGAGCTTTCAGTTTTCACTCACATACTGTATCTGATGAGGTGGCACAGTTTTTAATGCTTTACGTTGGCTGCTTTGACAATACTGTTGACTTTAGCAGGTCGACTTGTGCACCTTCCGGAAGAACACAGGTATGAATAGCTCTCTTCCGTCTCCATGGCAACTGAGCGTTCTGTGCCAAGGAAAAGAGAGATGATCGTTGCTATGCCACTACGACGTGTCAACTAAAAGTGGCTCTCGCTAATGAAACGATCAAATCGAGTTCACACACTCTCATGCAGGTGTTGATAGCTCTTACGCCACACATAGTAAAATGTGCATTATTATTATGGTGCATTTTTTATAACCAGCCATTGCCCCGCTAATCAAGATATTATTTAAAAACTGTCAAAAATCTGTTTTAAGATCATTTTAAAGGGAAAGTTCACCCAGATGTCATATCATTTACTAACCCTGTTGTTTTTCTAAGCCTGTATGAGTCACTCTGCACTTTCACGGCATCTTTTTCATACAAATGTGACTGAGGCATCTCCTGTTATGTTCCACAGAATTAAATCATGCATGTTTGGAACAACATGAGACTGAAATGATGACAGATTATTTATGAGAGAACTAACACTTTAAGTCTTATTCTGTTAAAACGTTTCATTTTCATGGCTTAAGGTGTATGCAACCAAATCTGAAAGCATTTAAGTGGAGTTAAAAGCTAATTAACAAAGAAAGACAAGCATGCTGAAAGGATTTGAACTGAATTAATTTTATTGTTTACCCAATTTTGAGTTTATGTATATAGGCTTATGAGGTACAGAACACAAAGTGCTTAGACAATGCTGCTGCCATTCTCCTCCCGTTATGACACCTGACAACAAGGGACAAAAGTGAAAGAAAAAACAACAACAACAGGTTACTGATGGCATATGCATCCCCGGTGTGAAGTATTGTCTATTTGATAGTATTTATTTCTGATTGATCTTTTGGCAAAGCTGAATGTACAAACAGAAGTCACCTCAACCAATCAGTGGTGATTGCTGTGAGCACATGGCCTTTATTTTTTACAAATAATTGCATGACAAATGACCATGTGCATAAACCTCAAATGACCACGGTCATATTGGGAGATAAGTAAGCATATACCACCAGTACAACTTAATATTTAAACAGAAATCAAACAATGATACAATTAATTCTGTAAGAAAATATTAGTACAAAATTCTTTCAGCATTTTTTTCTGCCACAACCGCCATAAGCCAAAGAAATTTCAGAACACAAGGGAATAGGCAGTGAAAACAGCATAAAGTGGCTAGGTGATGAAAATGAAATGTTGATAGTTTTGTTTTATTTAACTTTTTGATTTTTTTTTTTTACTTTTCTTAACAAAAATAGAAACTTTGAGATCTCTAGGGAAGGCAGGTGGGCCAACCAAGTTTTAGGACAAATGACAGAAAAATAGAAAATAAAGTCTATTAACAGTGCTGATTTTCTTATTCAAAACACAAAGTATGTATTTTTACACAATGTCCTGTACACCCCTACTATTATATACATATGTCCGAAGAATATGCCACAGTTTATATACACTGCAAGGCTGTGCTGGACACTGTCCTGAATGTTCAAGATAACAATAATATAAAATAACTGAAAAGAAAAAAAAACAAACAAACAGTGGAACACAATGTAACAAAGCAACAGTGATGCAACTTCCTGTCTGTTAAACTTACTCTGTCATCATGCGGCAATGGGGGCACACAGCTCTCCTTAAATTTAGGTTAATTTAGATAAAGCACTAATAACGGGGAAGTTACTTTGATCAAAGACCCTTAAATATATTTACCCAGAAAATTTCAAGATCCCCCCACAAAAAAGGGCTTGATGGTTTAGAAGATCAATTACACATGCATATAGATTGCTACATTTCAAATAATGCCTAATTTGGCATGCTAATTCAATTAAATAATACTTCCCCGCCCAAATACTTCAGCTTTCGCAAAAGAATTTAAGATAACACACATTCATGGGTTTAAATCTTTAAATTTCAAAAATGAAAATCAGAAATAACAACCCTCTTTGGAAAATGTTTGAACCAGTTCCACAGCTTCCACAAGTTTGTCTCCCCCATTGCGAAGGCAAATGTGCAAAGAACAAAAACTGAAGAACCAATCTCAAAATATAGAGTCCATTCCATTAAATATCCCACTTTTGGAGAAAGCACTCAGTTCTACACAGTTCCTATTGAAAATATGGCTGGACCATGAAGGTTTATGCACGTTTTAGTTCAGCGAGTCTCCGTAGTAACTGCTGTCGTCTGTTTTTCAGCTGCTTCTTCACCTGGGCCTTCTGTTTGTCGCTGACATGCAGCGTACGCAGATATTCTGTGGCCTTGGTCAAGATCACAACTTTGGGTGTCTTTGGACAGTCAACCAGGCCTGGGATCTCATCCCGTAGGGCCAGAAATCGGGAGCGTAGGTCATTGCGTCTCTTTCGCTCCAAGAAGTTGTGTGTCTTACGCTTGTCCGTGTCCTCACAGTCCGAACTCTGAGGGCTGGATGGTTGGGATTTGAGGTGGTAGGATGTGTGTGTTGGAGAAGCGGAGACAGTCTGAGATGGGGTGGGGACTGAGGGGGAAGGTAAGGGGGTTTTTCTTTCTGGGGTTTGGGGTGGGGAACCCAGTCGGGGCTGTAAGGTTTCTTGCCTGATCTTTTTGCAAGGTGGCTCCTCTTCAAGATAACTGTCGGGAGTGCGGGCAGCGTAGTTGTGCTGTTGCTGGTGAATGGAGATGTGGAAACGCTTCATGCAAGGGTCATAGGGGTCTGCACGAACTGTGATGGTCACTGGTTTACGGGTGTTCACCAAGCGCGATTTGTTCTGCTTATGTTCCACCGTCACTACATCAATCTCTTCATCATCTGAAAGAGCAACAGAAAGAAATGTAGACTGACTGTGTGCAATGCCACTTCCTACCAAAGTCCAACACCATTCCATTCACTCATTCTAGCATGTTAGAAAACTCCATTCAGAATGCAAGATCTTTAATTAGATGGGTTCCAAAACGACCATATGAATCTTAGGTTTTTATCAGTTCCCTATTCTCAGAAAGAGGAAAGTAAATGAGGCTTTGAACGGCAATAATGAACTTGGAGTCACCTCTGATGTGTATTTTGATAAGAGAAGCATCTGTTCCGAGTTCCCTCTACTCTGATTTCACTATGCAATTATTTCGATCACTGAGCACAAAGCGGAATATTTGTCACAAAATCAGAAATCCACTATTAAAAGTTATATTTAAGCCGAAAATAAATAAATATACATATTTTCCGGGTCCATACAAAGAAATTAATTGGTATCCAGTGTCGTTTTGTCACATTTGACTTTCATTGCATCGATAAAAAGAGCTGAAACATATGTTTGGTATTCTGCTGTATGTCAGCCCATAGAATGACATGAGCAAACGATACAGAATTTTTATTTTGGGTAAAACGTAAGCCTTCAAGTTGCATGTGCCCTTCAAGTGAAAATATAGAACAATTAAAAAGCCAAAAAAAGGTGGCAACTTCAGGTATTGGCCCTTGAGTGTCACTTTAGGATTCAAGCATCCTTATTATGGGTTTCTGCTGCTGGCACCACCCACAAATTAAACAATTTCTCCTTTTGTTCCACTTGAGGAATGTGGAAGCTCAGCAAACTATTACATACCACATATTAAGAAGAAATCGAAATGAAATGCTAATCCCATGGCACCAATGCAACTTTTCTATTCAAGTATGTCAGGTTTTGACTTAGTTCTACTTGATGCACAAATGAATGGGAACTCTGCGGTGCATGATCATAGACATTGAGATCCGTCAGGTGTCGAAAGGTGGTGTCAACACAACTGCAAATTTACACTGTTAAGCAAATAAGTGAGATTTATTGGTCTGTCGCGTTCAAAATCAATGGTCTCCTGCTTACCAGAGGAGTCTGAGCGAGATTCTGACCCGGACGACACCTGTTTCTTGCAGCTGCTGCTCAGGGGGAAGGTAAGGACAGCTGCTGGATCCACGCAATCTGTCGCCAAGCTGTTGAGAGCAGGCGCGTCCGCAGGGACGCACTGCGCCTTGCTGGAGAGTTTCGACTGCGCAGAGCAGGACAAGCGCTCGCTGACAACTTTCTCCAGCTGCTGGCTGGCGGAGAAACTGCTCCACATACAGTCCTGAATAATGATGGAGCTCAAGTTCTCCAGAGTCTCCTCCGCATTCAGTTTGCACTGTCCCTCCTGCTCGTCGTCCTGCCCTATGAACTGGGACACCCACTCTAGTCTGTCCCCTGGAGATGGACCGGTACCTTCCAGTATCCTGACAGGCGACAGGGGCGGGGTTGGCACGAGCTCGAATTTCTTCCAAATGTCCTCACTTGGTGCGGTCGATTTGAAAAAGTCCTCGTCCAAGTTGTGATCGTCGTAGAAATAGTGCTGATATTGGTCGTATTCCTCCATATCCCACTTCTTATTTCGCGATGCGTTTGCACTGATTCCTGGCATTGTTTCCTTTCCTCCGAGTCAAGATCTGAAAACCACAATTGATCCGCTTTTAAAAACAATCCGATCTTATGGTGCTCTGCGAGAGATAATCAACTTACAGCACTTCATTTTTATTTTCAATGAGCTTCTAGTATATATATATATATATATATATAGATATATATATATAGATATATATATATATATATATCTATACTATATATATATAAACAATTTATGTCATATAGTTATTAAAATCTTTTTAATATTAAAATATAGCTAAATATAAGAATTATGAATTAATTAAAATATGCATGCAAAATGTTATTATATATAAACGTCTTAACAGATAACGCGATACTATATAGAGTATGTGGTCTGCATGCAGTTCCACTATAAAACTTGAAGTTTCGCAACATACTTCTATTACATAACACAACAATGTAATGCTTCATGTAAGTGCATAGGATATACTACTACGAGTGTATATGGTCTTAAAGAATTGCTCTATTCGTTGTAAAATGCCTTACTTTCTCCCCCAAAACCGATTAAGATGAACCAAATTAATTAATTAAACACTTACCGTAATACAGATCCGGGAGGGAGTACGTTGCCTGTCATTTGAGACGCGAAAATAAGGTGTAGCGGTTCACCGGTGAGCACCAGCTAAATGTTTTGCACAAAAAGCTTTCATGTCAACAAAGTTCAGAAAGCGTCATCAGCTGTGTGTTGAATAATCCTGTCTTGTGCTGGGTTTCTCGAGTGTGGTTTTGTATTATCCGGTTGTTGTTTATAAGTTGAGTTGCGAGGATGTTGGCTAATTTGCAGTCGGCTTCTTCATGAGAACTTCGCTTCTCTCTGCGCGCTTTATAGCGTCTGTGTGCTCCCTTCTCAAACCGCGGCTCGCGCTCACTATGGACACCTGAAACGAGTACCCAGCCAAAGTGGTGGGAGGATTTGCATATAAGGCGGGTCGTAGTGCGCTGACCA